>CM069911.1:29921632-30157957 GCA_036172215.1 Camellia granthamiana
GAATCTTAGGACATGAGTTACATTTGCTATTTGAAATTGAGAAAGCAGATGTAATGCAACAACATAGTATGGCAACATGCTTATACTTTGACATTTGAAAATCCCTTTCATTTGGTTAACCACCAATTGAGAATCTCCAAATATGTCAACTGCATGAACTTGTAATCCAATAAGAATTTCCAGTCCCACTATTAAGGCTTCATATTCAGCTTGATTATTAGAACAAGTAATTTCATCCACTCTGAAACCATGTGTGGTTTCTACTCCTTGTGGTGACTTAATCACTATACCAATTCCAATTAGGCCACTGGCTTTTGATCCATCGAACCACATTTGCCATGGCTCGACACTAGCCATACCAAGTACCATTATCTCTTGGCTTTCTGTTTGAGATGGATGGTCTGCCAAAAAATTAGCTAAAACTTGTCCTTTTACTACCTTTTGGGGAACATATTCTAAATGAAATTCTGATAAGGCTAGTATCCATTTGCCAATTCTTCCCTTCAACATAGGTCTAGATAACATATACTTAACCAAATCTGTGGTTGCAATTACCAAGACAGTTGTAGGCAAAAGATAGTATCTTAATTTCATTGCAACAAAATACAATGCAAGGCATAACTTTTCTACAACTGAGTAATTACATTCACAAGATTTTAAAAACCTACTAAGGTAATAAACAGCTTGCTCCTTGCCTTCTTCATTGTCTTGGCTAAGAAAGCTCCCAATGAATCTTCTACTGCAGCTATGTACAACTTCAAGGGCTTATCACCCTTTGGTGGCATCAGCACTGGAGGGTTGGCCAAGTAGGCTTTGATACCTTCGAAAGCGATTTGATGCTCTGCTGTCCACACAAATTCCTCTTCATCTTTAATCCTTAACAAAGAAGAAAATACTTTAGTTTTTCCTGCAGTATTAGAAATGAATCTTCGAAGAAAATTAACCTGTCCAAGGAACTTTGTAATTCTTTCTTACTTGATGGAGGTCTGGCTTCAATGATGACTTTGGCTTTATTCTGATCAATCTGTATTCCTTTCTGGTGTACTACATAGCCCAAGAAGTTTCCAGATGACCAAAAGCACATTTAAGAGGATTGAGTTTCAACTTGAACTTTCTCATTCTTTCAAAAGTTGCTTCTAAGTGAAGCAGATGCTCCTCCATAGATTGGGATTTAACTACAATGTCATCAATATAACACTCTAAATACCCTCCAACGAGGTCATGAAAGATAGTGTTCATAGGCCTCTGATATGTAGCCCCAGCATTCTTCAGGCCAAATGGCATTTTAATCCATTCGAAGGTGCCACTATTCCAAGGACATCTGAATGCTGTCTTGTGAACATCTTCCTCTGCAATGCAGATTTGGTTATAACCAGAGTCCCATCCATCATTGATAAAATTTAATGCCCTGCTGAACTGTCTACCAACAAATCTACTATAGGCATAGGATACTCATCTTTTGGAGTTGCTAGATTTAAGTTTCTGAAATCAATGCATACCCTCATTTTACCATTCTTCTTAACTACAGGCACAATATTGGATAGCCATTCAACATACCTGGCTGTCCTAATAAAGCCTGCCTTGAGTAGTCTAAGAGTTTCCTCCTTAACTTTCTAAATCACTTCTGGACTCATTCTTCTTGGTTTTTGCTTGTATGGCTTGAAATTAGGCCTCATAGGGAGCCTATGTTCCACTAATGACCTATCCAATCCTGGTAGTTCATTATAAGACCATGCAAAACAATCTTTATATTTCTTCAGAACAACTAATAACTGGTCCCTATTCAGAGCATTCAAACAAGCACTTATATAGGTGGGTTGTTGTATAGAACCTTCCCCTAAATTTACCTCTTCTAAGGGGTCTTGTGTCTGAGAACTTACTGAAGTTTCTTCTTTGATTCCTTCTGGCTTCGAAGCAATCTTCTTGCTTTGTTCTGCTCCCAGATTCTTTAATTCAACATCTTTACCCTCCTCCTCATAGACAAAGTCTGTCCATAAGGCTTCTTCTTCCTGTATCTCCTGGACTTTTGTTTCAATGTCAAATGCACAGTATTTATCAAGGGCCAAAACTCTGGCCTGTTGCTGCTCCTGCTTGCAACCAATTATCATGGCTTCTCTCTCTTGCTCTTGCACTTTTTGGACTATTGATTTTACATCCAATATTGAGAACTTAATTAGAGCAAAAAACTTGGCTTTTTGTGCTTCATCTCTTTGCCTACAACCAGGCATCATTGTCATCCTTAACGACAACCTCTTCATCAACACTTTCCTGGACTAAGTGCTTCAGGTGTTGTAACGCCCTCAAAATTTAACCCATTGAATATAAAACAAGACATGCATTATTAAAAGAAACATTATATTATTTCAATCATCAGAGTATTACGAAATAAAACATCATAATAAATGCCCTACGGGCTTACATCTTGCCAAGCCAATACTTGGACACAATTCCATGAGTTCTAACTCAAAACAAATAAAGCCCTCGGCTTGAATGTTTACATAGTTCAGATAAAACAAATAACACAAATAAAGCAAATCTTCAAGTCCAATTCCTCACAAGCTAAGTCTTTGGAGGTTGTGAACCACCTGAACCTGAAAATGAAGTTCCCATATAGGGTGAGCCACAGCCCAGTAGAGAAATACTAAACCAAGTATAAGAATTAACTAAAGCAGTAGCACCCGATACATGGTTAACACAAAATATTCAGTTTACAATATTATGACACGAATGTCTACGTTGTCTATGACACATGGTCTATGACACAATACACTTTTCATTCATACAGACATGGCTCAGAACCTGGCCAAACAACTCAACAAGGATAACAAATCAGGTTAAACCTTTCTTATAACAGATTAAACACTCATGGTGGTGTTATAACAAATCTCAATCAAATCCACTTCCATACTTCCCAACTGACACACATGGTGGTGATGTATCATATCAACAACAAATAGAAATATTTCTATTATCAATAAGCACACACATATGTGATGCTACTGGAGTCCATCCCCTATCTCCTCCCAACAAATCCGGTTTAGAGGTCCATCCCCTATCTTCCCCTAAACCGTGGAGTTCATCCCCTATCTCCTCCAAAACCAAATGCATATGCAACATAATCAATATTTGCCATATACAATACATAATCAATACACGAATGTTCTGTATTAACTCAACAATTAAATGAATGACTCAATTTCAGTTATACCTAAGCCGCATGCAAGGTCTACAACAATCAATGGCTATCCTCCACCGATAGCCCAAAACAATTATTTCTAAACAAGAAATAAATATTGTAACGCAAATAATCTCAATTTCACAGATGAGTGATTAAATATCCAACTACATTAATTTACCTCATAATCCCCCCAATTTCATGAATTAAACCCAATATCACGATTTTCCCGTAAATTAATTATATAAATTAATCTATGACAAACCCTAAGGTTTCTCCCAAAGTTACCAAACTACCCCCACATACCAAAATACCACCACTTAGGATTAAAACGCATAAATGGAGTAGGAAATCCCTACCTCAAGAAAGAACCCAAAAAGATGATGATGAAGAAGGTGCTCGAAACTCCAGAGTGCTCCAAACCGACAACTGCTCAGATTAAATGGAAGCCCCCACTCTCCTCTATCTTATTTGTAAAAGAACTAGGGTAGAAACACACCCTAACTAGATCAAACCTAGGAGAAAAGGTGTTTAGAGAAGAAGAAAAGTCGGACTTTAGGGTTTGAGATCAAAAGGAATGAAAAACTGCCCTAAAAATCCCGCTTTTACGTTTAAATACTGGACAGGCTCGCTCGAGCGAAGACCTGGTCGCTCGAGCGACCAGACACAAGAAACTGACCTCGATCGAGCGAAGAGAGGCTCGCTCGAGCCAAAGACAAACCAGCTCGCTCGAGCGAAGAAAAGCTCGCTCGAGCCAACAAACACTGCGTTCAGGTCTAGGTACTGGACGCAATCCTCGCTCGAGCCAAGAAAGGCTCGCTCGAGCGACGAACCAAAAGGAAGACCTCGCTCGAGCGAAGATAAGCTCGCTCGAGCGACCAAGCCAAAAACTGAACATGCAGACTTGGTTTCTAAACCCAACCAATCTGCAACCAACCTGCTAAACACATCCTATAACCCAAGAATAAGAAATTAAAGGACAATAACAACAAATATAACAGCGAAATCCACGGACCGTAAGTCCGGATACAACAATCAAATGGGAAAAGACCGGGGTCGCTATAGGTGTGTCACTTCCTCATCAGCCGTCACTTCGGCTGAGCCGTCAGGTTTCCTCAGTATACTGAGTGGTGTCACTCCCTCAATATACAATTTGGCCTCTGTGAAGTCCGCACAGGCTATGAAGGGTTGAGGGTCTGCATCAATTTCCTCTGTCTCTCCATTGCCCAAGGACATCATTATTTTCTGATGCAAAGAGGAAGGCGTACATTTGTTAGTGTGGATCCAATCTCTACCAAGTAAAGCATTGTACTTAGCATTATTATCGATAACGAAGAATGCCGTCATGCAGTCCCTGGTTCCCACACTTAGGTTGATGGGCAGAATTCCCTGAGCCATCTGTTTGTCTCCAGCAAAGCCATCAATGGTTGTGCTGGTTGGGATTAACCTGGGGTTCCTTTTCCCTAGTTTCTTCAAGGAAGATTTCGGTAGTAAGTTCACCGTTGCCCCATTATCCACCAAGACTCGGTTCAATTATATCCCATCGAAGAAGGCCTTGATATACAAAGGCTTGACATGCTGTGTCATAGAGTTCGAAGGATACTCAAAAGGATATGAGAGGTTAATACTCACCTCTTCTTCACTCTCATATTCAGTTTCCATTGGGATAGCCATTCCGGATTCATCTTGCACCATACTCACTTGTGAGTCTTCACTAGAGACTGGAATTGGGTCAATTTTTTGCCCCTCTTGGTTCTCATCTCCAGCTTGGAACTCATGCGATAGAATGTGTACCATATTCACTGACACTGAGCCAAATTGGATGGCTGGTTGTGCCTGTTTCTCCTCTTGGCCACCTTGTTCAGTTACTGCAGAAGCATCCTCCATACTGCATTCTGGCACTTCATTACTAATAGACTCTTTCGAATGGTCTTTTCCGACTGGCTTTTCAACCAAAAATGTTTGTTCAGCCATGAAGGCTTCAAATATTTCTTCCTCAACCAATCATTTCTTTTGGCCTAGGCCAACTTCTTCTTCTGTCCCGCTATCACTCTCCATCAAAGCCTTTTCCCATCCTGCTAAACTAGACTTCTCTCTGGGTTTTAGTTCAGAGTGAACTTTGGCCAACTGTTCTCTGCTGCAGCCCATTTTGCCTTGTAGAGTTGGTTTTGGAGTATGGTCTGACTTTGGATTCTTTTTTCCTTCTGTCTGGACCAATGAAAAGCTCTCTCCACTTTCTTTCAGGTCTTTCTGGTACTGAGTGTACCTACGCTGAATCTTCCTCCTTTGTGATCTCGAAATTAGTGGGACCATATCTGGTTCCTTTGTTTTTGGGTGTTTAAGCAATACGCAATTGTTTGGGGCCACCAAAGGAGGTTTGACCATCCTACCTTGGTTTCCAACAACATCTCTTTGGGTAGATACCTCCCTAAGTTTGTTCTGCATGACAAACCAATCTGGAACTCCAGGTACCCACGAACTTACTGACCCAGATGTTGAACTGTTCCTTTCTTCCTTCGAAGCCATCTTCGAAGCTGGCTGTGAAGGCCACTGCTTGGTTCTGACTTCATGTTTTGGACCTAACTCAGGCCTTTGATGAAGGTGGCCATTTTCTGTCCTGCGTGAGGCTGGTCTAGGGGGCCAATCTCTGGCTTTGATCCCATAAACTGAACTCTTCTCCAGTCTCCTTTTAGAATGACTGCTCTCCATTCTGTAATAATTAGGTGGCCTGGACTCATATAAAGGTCTCTTGCCTTTAGAATGCATTCTATCGGCTGTTGGCTCAACCATTAATAACTGCTGCCTACCACTAGTTGGATATGGCCTTTTGTTATAAGCATTGGTTGGTTGAGGACGTCTCTACACATCCCTGTAATATTGCTTCCCATAAATTGGAAGCCCTTTCAACCACTTATAGCTCAGTCTGCACCTGGGACACATCCTTTGCATTACGGCTGCTTCTAAAGAATCGTCATCCAATGCTTCTTCATCAGAGTCTTCCCTCTGGTGTGAGGAACCTTGTCCAATATCTGGTAGATTTCCAGTGTCTTTCTTGATAGTTGTTTGGTTGGCAACATGCATCTGAACATTGACTTCTTCCAATTCTTTCAAGGACAAGTTCTGAAAGTCTGGCATGATGACATTGGCTGCCACCTCTCCAATTTCTGGAAATGGATTACTGTCGATCCCGATGGCCTTTTTTGCTTTGGCTGGGAATTTCAAACTTCATTTCCGAATTTGTTCTTGGATTCTGTCTCGAAAAACAATACAGTTCTTAGTCGAGTGAGACCAAGAATTATGCCACTTACAATATACTTTTCCTTTAAGTTCATCTGGAGATGGAATTTTGACTCCTTTTGGTAACTTAAGGAAGTTGGCCGCAAGCAAATGATCAAAAATGTCATCTGCCTTAGTTAAATCGAAAGAGTATTTCCTGTGAAGGTCTTTATTTTTAAATTGCTGGTCAATTGTTATATCCTTATGAATTAATGCTTCACAGATCATAGGTTCTTTTCCCACAATCTCTGCTGCATCGATATCATAATTAGGATCTCTATAATATGTCTTGTACGATGCATTATTTCGATCTTGTTCCTTCTCTAGTAATGCCTCATACCTAGACACCTTATAAGTTAGTTCCACTAAGTCTCTGAACTCAGTTGAGTCAAACTTCTTTCGAAGCCTAAACTCTAAACCATTTTGAGCCAATCTCACGAATTCTGGCTCTGGTAGGATGACTCTACATTTATTTCGAGCCCTTTTAAATCTGGAAATAAATTGAGTAGCCTTCTCATCAGTCCTTTGACTCAATCTTGCCAAGTCTGCCATGAAAACCTCTGGCTCCGATTGGAAGAATTGGGCATGAAATGCCTTTTCCATTTGTTGCCAAGTTTGGATAGAGCCAGGTGTAAGGTTAATATACCATACAAATGCTCCCCCAGTTACAGAATATGGGAATAACCTTAACTTCATATAGTCATTATTAGTAAATTCACCGTATTGAGCAGCAAACCTAGCAATATGCTCTATTGTTGATTGGTTTCTATTCCCATAAAAAAAGGCAAAATCTGGTATCCTAAAGCCTCTTGGGTATTCATGTACCCTATCTACCCATTCTGGGTATGGTTTCTTATACACAGGAGTTTGGACCCCCCGAGCCATTAGTCCACACATCTCTCTAACAATATCAGCAATTTGGTCCCTAGGGACCATATTTTGTGCCTGCTGAACCACTACTGGAGGGACAAACACAGGATTTGGTGGACAAACTTGTGTCTATGGTCCTCTTGGTCCATAAGGTGGTATATTTGGGACTGGTTGTCCCTGTGGTGCAGGTTGGTGTTGGACGTGTGGGTAACCCCTTTGAGCCTGTCCTGCGAAAGGACCTACGAAAGGTGCTGGAACTGGTGTTGTGTCTCTTCCGTTTGTAGGAAAACCTTCCAACCCCCCGGGTATAAATTCGAATAAGGGATTAGTGAACCCCCTCGTGCCAGGTATGGCTTCGAACATGGGATTTGGAGCCATTCTTATGCCATTTTCTTATACTGGGCCAGATCCACCAATTTGCATGGCTTCACTGTTAAGTACTAAGGCATTTTGACCTGCTATAGGTCTTGAAATAGGTTCGTACCAAGACTGAGATGATGGTCTTTCATAGTTTTGATTACTAGTTTGACCATTAGAATGTCCATTAACTTGCATAGGCTGTTTATCTCTAGCCAATCTTTGCTGAGGGACATTTGAAATTTCCTCCATGTGTCTTGTGTTTGTTGGTTGGTGGGTATTCATTCGATTCAAAAAGGATATTACCCATCTCTGCATTGTGTTCATTAATTGCTGTCCCATAGCATCTACTAGGCCACCCCATGGATTTATTGGCTGAGCAGATGAAACAGTGGATGGTCCAATTCCTTGGTATCGTCCAATATTATGAACATGTGGTACTTGTTCCGAAGTGCTGGTTTGTTCGACCATAGATTCTGATAAAATGGGAGTTTCCACAGGATGTGTTATCACATTATCCTCTGGATTAGGTATCTCTACCTCTCCTTCCACGCCTTCTTCCAAGTGTTCATTTTCTCCTTGTCTTCTACTTCTAGCCATTTCAATTAGTCCCACCGGGCGTGCCAAAAATATATGTTGGCTTTTTGGCTTTCGAAGGTTATTTTTGTAATTGCGAGTGTGCCAGCAAGGATTAATCAGTCCTTACAGAAAATTAATTGCCAACCAATTATCAGACGATTGTGTTTTAGTTCTTTCAGCCTCAATGAAGAGGACTTTTACTGGTGGCTTGATTTAGGAGAATTAAGCAAGATAACAATTAAATGAAGAACAATTGAAGCATTTCATCAAAATGAAAAACTTACAATGATCCAAACTCAGCCTCGTAGAGGTTTACAGCAACAATCTACTACTTGAAACTACTCCTATGAACAAAGTGCAATGCAAGAATTTAAAGTACATGAATGTAATGAACAAGAAATGTAAGACTAGAAATGTAAAACTGGAAAGGAAAATAAGTAGAATAAGACTGGTTTTTTTTATCTGAGTCTGGGGCTTTTTTCTGGGGCCTTCTCTGCTATTTATACTTCTTAAAGATGACCATCGAACTGCATTTCGAATCGTCGAACTGCTCCTCCATGATCATTGATCATGTTGCCTTATAATTAGCTCCACTATGCCACCACTTGCAGTTAGGCTTCCCTCCTAATTTTGAATTTGAATGTGAGTAACCGTTGAAGCCACATCACTTTGCATCTCTTTGCTGATCCAATGCTACTCAGATCTCGTAATAACCAATGCTAACTACCACGCGTACGATTATGATTGAAGACTTGAATAACCTTCCTGTATTACCCTTATTCTGCCACGCGTCGAATTGTAATTGGCTTATACAAAATATGTAGCCAACAAAAATATAATGTAATTATATCAAATTCGTAAAACATTGTGCATTTTTTCAAATCTCAAACCACAGGGAAAGTAAGTGTAATTTACCCCAATTATTTTTATGAGTTACTTCTTATTTTCCTAACATAATAAAAAGGAAGAACATTCTTACAATAGTGTTTGTTTTCATTGTGATTTTACTCTGGTAATTATTATTATTTGTTTTACATTGATATATACAAATTTTTAAATTGTGAATTTATGAACGTTTATAAACAGGTAGATTATGTTACAACCAGTTTAAAAAAAATTACTCCTGAACTCCCAGACAAATAAAGGTAAAAAAAAAAACTTTTATGACCCAGTTCAACTTTTTATGGTTAACTTGAGATAAGATGGAGGATGCGGACTGTGATGTGGGGCAATTGTGATGGTGATTGGGGAGGGGGTCGTGGTGGCGGCGTCGTGAGCAAGTGGAGCTAGGGCGTGGTTAGGAAGTGGAGCTAGGGAGTGATGGCGGAAGCTAGTGGTGATAGTGAGTGGTGGGGGTGTGCATAGACAAATAGGTTCTAAAATTTTCTCTAAATAAATAATTTATTTAATGGACTAAAATATAATTAAAATTTTAAAAAAAATTGTGTGTATTGAAATAATTTTGGGAGAATTATGTACATGTGGGAGAAAAGGAAAAAAATTAACCCAACACATGAGGGTGCAAATGTATTTATGGTGGGGTGCAAAAATAAAAGATTGTAGGGGTGCAAGTGTCACTTACATCCCCTCATGTATTGGTAATTTATTTTCCTTCCTCCCACTTACATGTAATTTCCCCAATAATTTTTACTTATGTTTGAGAGTTGAGTAATTCTTACCTAAGGGGCAATTTGGGAAGATTAGCTTTTTAGCTTTTTTTTAGCTTTTTAACTTTTTTGGATCACATCACCTCTCTATTTTTTCATATAAAAAAAATTTTTAAAATTTAAAAATTACCTTTTTACCATCTTCCCAAAACACCACTTACATATATCACGTTATACTATGGCATACTTTGGGAAGAAAGAAAAAAGATTCTTTTTGGCTCAAGCCAAAAACCAACAGCAAAAAGGCTTTGGGAAATTGGACATAAGTCAACAAGTGGATGTCAAAAGATCCTCGTGTGTGGATAAGCCAAAAAAAAGCAAAATTGTATGAGGGTAATATGATTAATTTACAATTTTACAACTGATGTTGTGATGTCCCGGGTCATAGATTCGACTTGAACGTGCCTTTTGGACCTTTTTTTATTTTTATTTTTATTTTATTCGGCACCTTTATGGTTTGTCACATTGATGCTTGAGAGTTTGGACTTGTTTAATCTACTTAACGTTGGGTCGATTTAAATGTTTTGAGTATCGGGCGTAAGGACGAAATTGAGAGGACTGGGATCACCTCAAAAAGTTCGAGCCAAGTCAAATGGGACCGCACGTGCGGGGGCTTAGGCTGCACGTGCATATTGAGGGCCGCACGTGTGGGAGGGAGCTGGGTCGATGTGTTGATTCTGCATTAATTGCACGTGCGGTGGGAAAACTCCGCACGTACGGCGAAGGGCTCCGCACGTGTGGCCAGACGCGTGATCTGCCTATTTTTTTGTGCATTTAAGCTATGTATTGATCATTTGCCCATTTTTTTTTTCATTTTTGAACATATCTCCCTCTCTCTACAATCTTTTCTCTCTTTTTTCTCTCATATCTCTCTACCCAAACCCTCAAAACTTTACATTTTCTTTTGATCCCAAGAATCCATGGAGATTTTGGTACTAGTTCTTCATACCAAAACGATGAGCATACCGAGGGCTTCGTTTTGACCAGCGGAGATCAAATTCTGACAAAGTGGCTTTTCTTCTGTTCTCTCTTTGAGGTAGGGATTTCTTTGATCTTTTTCAATACCTCGTTTATAGATAAATATGTGGTAGGTTTTATTGCATAAAAACCTTGTTGTTATGGATTTTTTTGAAAATCATGATAGAAGATCTAAGACTTGATTTTGAGTTTGTATTTTTTGTGGAATTGAATTGTTGTTTGGGTTAATTGGGAAATGGTTTAACATGTTGGTGTTGAGAAGAGGTAAGGCCCTAATTTTTGTAATAATGCTTAATGGGGAAAAAGGGTTGAAATTGTGAAATAATCAAGTTATGAATTAAGGGAATTGATTAATAAATTGGTGATTAATTTAGGATTAATTGGGTTTCATGAAATTTAGCATTAACCTTGTGTTGGGTTGTTCATAGTTAAGTATAACAAATTGAAAGCTTGTTAATTGCTAAAAGGGGGGGGGGGGGTTTAACCATGAGATTAGAATTATTGGGTTACACTTTTATTGAGTTGAATTGAATGGATTATGACTTGGTTGTCCATAGATTGGTTTCTGGTTAAATGAAAGAAATGAGTTCTTTTTTTTGAAATTACAGTTAGTGTATTGTGAATGGGGAGTTGTGGAAATTGATTATGGAAAGAAGAAGTAATTACAACTCTTTTACTAATTAAGAAAGAACTTTAGGTAGAAGTTGAAAACCTTTGAATATTATTGTTGTTGTCAAACTTAATGCCTCATAAGAATTGAATAACTGTGTTACGTGTGTTTAATACATTTTGTTAGAGGTTTTGTTCTTGGTCATCGGTTGAGGATGACATTGTGAGGTTGAAATGATCATATGTATGTAGTACACTTGAGTTATTTATGCATGTTGTACAAAGTGATGGTTTGAAATTGTGCTTGCGCTAAGAATAAGAGGTACAAGTACCTTCCAGCTAGCGCCTAGAGAACTTGGCCGTGCGAAGAATAAGAAGTACCAGTATCTTCCAACTAGCGCCTGGAGAACTTGACAGAGGTATCATTACCTTCCTGCTAGTGTTTGGAAAATTGGCTTTTCGTTGTGAAAGGATGTACCGTTGGCTTATTGTGCTTATGGCAGGTAAAGTAGAGTTGTTTATTATTATTGTTGAATGTGACTACGATATGTCTTGTGTTGTGATGATGGTGGTTTTGGGAAACCAAGTTGTCATACAAGTTGAGAAGGTAATAGTTGGGCGTGTATTGTTTCCATCTCTTGCACTAAATGGTTATGTGTACACGTGGGTGTAACGAATTGATTGTTGTTAATATTTTCCTTAACCTTGGGTTTTAAGGCGTGAAAATGTGATGAAGGTATTTATGCATTGAGATTGTAAGAAATAAGGAAAAGAAAAAAATCGGATCTTTGTGATTTGTTTCAAAGTCAAGGTAATTATTATGTAATATTTTGTTAAAGATGGAAATGAGAAGTAAATGTGAATTGATGTATTGTTGAATAAATCGGGGGATTTTAACAACAAATGTATCTATGTATATATATACTCTGGGTATAAACCGTCACAAAATGTATATGATATAGTGTGAAGCATTCATGATCATAGCTATTTGTATGTTGTTATTGTTTATGATCATGTTGAGATCACTACTGGACTTTATGTTCATCCCACATTGCTAATTCTTTTTCAGGTGAACATAGAGAAGTGTTTCAAGGTCAAGGATCTTCTTTATCTATTGACCACAGGGCCTTTTATTTGTAAGCGGAATGCCATTGATGTAAAAAGGGTTAAACCCTTTCTCTTAATTTAGAAGATGTAAGCCTACTGGTAATTTATTTAATTATAACTCCTGTTGTATTCATATTGTATTCGGATGAGAGAATCTTTATTCATGTGTTCTTGCAAATATAAAGAGTTTCCGTATGTTATCTTTGAAATTGAATCTATAAAAATGGTTTGGTAATAGAATCTGAGTAATAAAAAGTGGGGCGATCTATTAAAATAAGGACGAATTACACTAACAGTCCCTATTATTTGAGATTTGTGTCATTTTGGTCTATGACCTTTCAATTATAATATATTTGACTATGAATTTTGAATCTCATTCCAAATAAAGACAATTGAAGACATTGTTGCTCCATTTGAAGCGCAAAATCGTCAAGCAACTTATTTTGTGTCAGTTAACTTATATGTTGTTTGAAATATAATGACATTTTTTTTTTAATAAATAATGTGGTAACTTTTTGGTTATAACATTCTATTTGGTTTGATTTTCAGAATCTAATTTTAAATTTTTTTTTTAAAAACCAAAAATTAAATTAGTGGAAAAAAATTAAAAACATATAATTTTTATATAATTTTATATTTTGGGAGGGTAGAAATCTTTTTTTTGATATTTATTTTCATTAAATTAGTTTTTATCTTTTTAAAAGTCAAACACGACGACAACTTTGATATCATTATTAAACCAATCCATTAAATCAAAAAATCCAAAACTAAAAATATTTTTATATATTAAACATATCGATTATACATTAAAAGCCTAATAACCATATATTATATGATAACCATAAAAAAAATATATGTTAACAGCAAGTACAACCATCTATTACATGATAACAATAAAAAAATATCAACAAAAACAATCACTCATTATATGATCATCATCCAAACATATACTTAAAAAAATTAATTTGGTAAAAAAATAAGAATAAATAAAAATGCAAAAGATTTATCGGTTTTATATAATTTTTTCTGTGGTGAGTAGAAATAATTTTTAAAAATTTAAAAATAATTTTTTGACATTTATTTTTGTCAAGCTAGCTTATATTTTATCAAATTGACGACTTTGCTCTTGAAATGGAGCAATAATGTCTTCAATTGTCCTTATTTGGAACGAGATTCAAAATTTAAGATCAAATGTATCACAATTAAAAGGTTAAGGACTAAAATGACACAAGTCCCAAACTATAAGGACTATTAGTGTAATTCGTCCTTAAAATAATTTTGAAAAAAAGAAAAAAAAATACTTATTCTTCTATTACCAAATGATTTTGTGAATAAGTCAAAAAAAAAAAAAAAAAAAAAAAAAAAAAAAAAAAAAAAACTACTTATTCCTATCTTTCCAAAATAGACCTATAATGAAATGAGACTGACCACACATATTTAATTTTACTAGAATGTTATGGGACTATAATGCAAGTAACGCGTTTGTCTTGGAAAGTCCTTAGTGCTAGGGGACTATAATGCAACTAGCGCGTTTGTCTTGAGATATCTCCTTTGTCTTGCCACAGACGGTTTGCCGCGTGGGTTTGTCCGAAATGTCATCCCTTGTATTATATGGATGCTAGTAAGCATCCTTTGAAGATTTGAAAGATTTGATAGATGAACTCGATTCATTCCATGTTTGTACAAGCTATGATATGTATCGTTTTGATAAAGATCTCGGATATCATTCATTCAAACCTTTATTAATTATATCATTCACTGAGTATCCAAGCTCACCCTCTATATATATATATATGTAGGTGACGAGCAAGAAGGCGGTGACGCCTAGATGATTACTTGCAAGTTTTTCTTGGATTCATATTTTGTGGCATCTTGAAGATTATGCTTCTTAGCTTTGTATTTCATTTATTTTGTACATGTTGGCTTGAGAAGCCTTTTGATCAAGATGTATTATGTACTTATTTTATTTGTATCCAAGTTGTAAGACCATGTTAAGATGTATGTCATTTCATTTGATCTATGCACAGCTCTTATGGACTACTTAGATTTAAATTTATTGCTTCCGCACATGTAGGTCCCATATGTATACTTTGATTGTGTGTGAATCTTTGTAAGTTGGCCTTTGGTAATCTCGGATTGCTGGCCATCACGACACCATTCTACTAGGGGCGGGATGGGGTCGTGACAGATTGGTATCAGAGCACAAGTTCCTTATAGTACGTTATTCACACACTTTGAGTCCTAAAGAGCTTAGGATTTCCCTTAGAATGATCTTAGGCATTGCATCATATTGCTTGCTATTTGACAAGGTGTGCATCATCTCGACATAATTATTTGTTACTTGTATACATGTCTATTTGCTCATTTTGTTTTAAAGTCATATTTTGCATACTCTTAGCATCATGAGGAGGGGTAGATCTCTAGTTGGCCGAGATCATCCCAAGGACAGATTGGATAGATTAGAAAGATTGGTCGAAGGTTTGGTCCGTGAGTGGAGACAACCTAGGCCTCAAGACACTAGCACCACCTCTACTCAGGCCGAGCAGACAAATGGCCGAAATGCGGCTCCACATCCACCTCCTCCAGTACCACAAATGCCTTCACAGCCAGCCTTGTATGGAGACGGCACGATAACTTTGATTAAAGAATTCAAGAAAATGAATCCGCCGAGATTTCAAGGGGGTATAGAGCCGTTGAAAGCCGAAGCGTGGGTTCTAGAAATGGAGAAGTTATTCAAGATTTTTCCTAGCACCGACGCCCAGAAGGTGTCATTGGCAGCATTCACATTGGATGACGACGCTCGCAAATGGTGGATGATGGCCCAAGAAGGTAATCCGGGTTTGACTTGGGCCAGATTTCTGGAGTTATTTTATGACAAGCATTTTCCCCTTAGTGTTCGGGATCGCAAGACCACAGAGTTTCAGATGTTAATACAGGGCAGCAAAACAGTGGCCAAATATGATCGTACCTTCACCGAGTTAGCAAGGTATGCACCTCACATGGTCAATGACGAATACAAGAAGGCTAAGAAGTTTGAGAGTGGTCTTCAGGGACCAATACAAGATCGGGTTAATATGCTCAACATGCCGACTTATGCCGGAGTATTGGATAAAGCCATTCGGGCAGAAGCCAACTTGAACAGATATCAGAATGCAGGAGAGAGTCAGAGAAAGAGGCAGAATTACGAAAACCGCCGAACATCGTTTGATGCCAAGAAGAGAGTAAATGTCGGCAATTCAAGCAATTCAAATCGGGGAAGTGATACTAGGCCGACATGTCCAAGCTGCGGGAAGCCACATTCTAGAGTTTGTCGTTGGGAGTCTGGAGCTTGCTTTGAATGCGGAGAAATGGGCCATCGAGTTAAAGGCTGTCCCAAGGCCAAGGCAAATGATGGTAAGAAAAACGAGAGTACCTCGGGTTCTGTACAGAAAGGCAACGTCGGGAAAGGACAGATGAGGCAGGGCAGAGTCTTTGCATTAGTGCCAGGAGATACTCAAAACACCGAGACAGTAGTGTCAGGTATACTTCCAATTTGCTCGCAAGATGCATACATATTGATTGATTCGGGTTCTACACACTCATTTGTATCTGCTAAGTTTGCCGATAAGTTAAATAGGGAACTAGAACCCCTTGGTTATGTATTATTTGTATCTACTCCACCTGGGAGAACTATGATTGTTGCATCCATTTATAGGGCGTGCATTGTTGTGATTGAGGGTGTAGAGTTATTAGTTGATTTGATGCCGTTGAATATGACTCATTTCGATGCTATATTGGGAATAGATTGGTTAGTAGCAAATCATGCATCCATTAATTGTGTTTCTAAAAGTGTCACATTGAGACCCCCAAACCAAGTCGAGGTCACGTTTCAGGGTAAAGGAGTAGTATCCCCACCTTACTTGATTTCGTCCATGAAGGTTTATAAATTGATCCAAAAAGGGTGTCAAGGTTATTTGTGTAGCATACTAAGTAATTTGAGTGAAAACGTCGAAATGACCAATATCCCCGTTGTTAATAAATTCCCCGACGTCTTTCCAAATGACTTGCCTGGCCACCTAGTCGATAGAGAAATAGAATTTACTGTTGATGTTGTGTCGGGAACCCAGCCTATCTCCAAAACACCTTATAGGATGGCCCCGACTGAGCTCACAGAATTGAAAACGCAATTACAAGAGCTGTTGGATAAGGGTTTTATTAGGCCGAGCACGTCACCTTGGGGAGCACCAGTTCTATTTGTTAAGAAAAAGGATGGTACACTTCGTCTTTGTATTGATTACTGAGAACTAAACAAGGTAACCATTAAGAATAAGTATCCATTGCCGAGGATTGATGATTTGCTTGACCAATTACAAGGAGCACTAGTCTTTTCTAAAATTGATCTCAGGTCGGGCTACTATCAGCTCAAGGTTAAATCCGAGGATGTTGAGAAGACTGTTTTTTGGACAAGGTATGGCCACTACGAATTTTTGGTAATGCCTTTTGGAGTGACTAATGCTCCTGCAGCATTCATGGATTTGATGAATAGAGTCTTTAAGTCATACCTAGATGAGTTTGTGGTTGTTTTCATCGACGATAGATTGATCTATTCCAAGAGTAGAGTTGAGCATGAGAAGCATCTGAAACTGGCCTTACAGATTTTGAGAGACAGAAAGTTGTATGCCAAGCTTAGCAAATGTGAGTTTTGGCTTTCCAGCATTTCATTTTTGGGACATGTGATTAATGAAGAAGGTATTTCGGTTGATCCGAGTAAAATCGAAGTCATTGTGAATTAGCCGACACCGACTAATGTGTCTGAGGTTCGTAGTTTTCTGGGTTTAGCAGGTTATTACAGAAAGTTTGTGAAGGACTTCTCAAGGATTGCAGTACCATTGACACAACTAACTCAAAAGGGAGTGGGGTATGAATGGACCGAGGATAGGGAATTAGCCTTCCAGGAGCTAAAGACGAGGTTAGTCACAGCACCAGTTCTTGTACTACCATCAGGTAATGAGGAATTTCAGATTTATAGTGATGCTTCACATAAGGGTTTGGGTTGTGTATTAATGCAAGGGGGTAAGGTTATAGCATATACATCTCGCTAGTTGAAGCCCCATGAAAGGAATTACCCTACCCATGATTTAGAACTAGCAGCTGTAGTATTTGCCTTGAAAATTTGGCGCCATTACTTGTATGGATCTTCTTGTCAAGTTTTTACAGATCACAAGAGTTTGAAGTACTTGTTCACTCAGAAGGAATTGAATGTGAGACAGAGGAGATGGCTTGAGTTGTTGAAAGACTACGACATGCAAATTCAGTATCACCCAGGTAAAGCTAACACAGCAGCCGACGCTTTGAGCAGAAAGTTAGCTGCAAATTTGGCATGTCTAGCAATGATTTCAGTGGAGCCGACTAACATTGAAGAAGTAAAGGCAAGACAGATGGAGGATGAATTCTTCAAGAAGGTAGTTGATGAGTTTATAACGAAGCTGAGGTCGGGATACATCCTTGAAGGTCAAACACTTAAGTTTGAAGGAAGATTGTGCGTGGTCGACGTCCCGGAGTTAAAGAGAAAAATTTTGCAAGATGCCCATGGTTCCAGATTAGCCGTTCATCCAGGGAACAGCAAGATGTATCAAGATGTGAAACAGACTTTTTGGTGGCCAAATATGAAAAGAGAAATAGCCGAGTTTGTATCCCAGTGTTTGTGTTGTCAACAAGTAAAAGCAGAACACCAGAAGCCAGCAGGACTTCTTCAACCTTTGTCAATTCCTGAATGGAAATGGGAACACATCTCCATGGATTTTGTTGTTGGGTTGCCGAGGACACAAAAAGGTATGGATTCGATTTGGGTTATAGTTGATAGGTTAACTAAGTCAGCACACTCCCTGCTTGTTAAGACTACCTTTAATGCCGATCGACTTGCTTCGTTGTATATGAATGAGATTGTTAGACTTCATGGAGTGCCGATGTCCATTGTTTCAGACCGAGATCCGAAGTTTGTTTCTAGATTTTGGCAGAGTTTACAGGGGGCTTTGGGAGCCGAGTTGAGGTTTAGCACAGCTTTTCATCCCCAGACCGATGGGCAAATAGAGAGAATGATTCAGACACTTGAAGATATGCTTAGACTATGTGTATTGGACTTCAAGGGAAGTTGGGAAGTACATTTACCATTAGTGGAGTTTGCTTACAACAACAGCTATCAAGCTAGCATTGGCATGGCGCCGTATGAAGCTTTGTATGGAAGGAAGTGTAGATCGCCGATATGTTGGAGCGAAGTAGGAGATAAAGCTTTGATTGGTCCCGAATTAGTTCGAGTTACAACCGAGAAGATTAAGCTCATTCGACAAAGGATCAAAACTGCTCAGAGTCGACAGAAAAGTTACGTCGACCAGAGAAGAAGAGAGTTAGAATTTGAAGTTGGGGATCCTGTATTCCTGAAGATTTCATCGATGAAAGGAGTTTCAAGATTTGGGAAGAAAGGTAAGTTAGCACCTCGTTACATTGGACCATTTAAAATTCTTGAGAGAGTTAACCCCATTGCTTACAAACTTGCTTTGCCGCCAGAATTAAGTCAAGTCCACAATGTGTTTCATATTTCGATGTTAAGGAAGTATATTCGGGATCCACTGCATGTGATTGATCATTTCGGTATTGTGATTAATGAAGATTTAGGTTACGAGGAGAAGCCGATACAGATTCTTGATAGGCAAGTGAAACAGTTGAGGAACAAGTCGATACCGATGGTGAAGGTCGAATGGAAAGAGCATTATGGCAGGGATGCTACTTGGGAAATGGAAGAAGAAATGAGAATTCAACATCCGAAGTTGTTTTTGGAGCAAGATAACTCAAGTTTGGGGACCAAACTTCTTTAAGGGGGGTAGGATGTAACAACCCTCACTTTGTCTTAGTCATACTTACATGCATTCACATGATTTTTGTTTTGTTAAGTTTGCATTTTCAGACCTTGATTTGTTTTGCCTAAGTGTTGCTTGCATGATTTGTTTCTTGCTTGGTGTGAAGCCAAGGTCATCTTAAGCCTAGGTCACACCTTTGAACCTCTTACACCTAGGACCATCTTGGAACCACTTTGGTTGACCTCCACCTTCACCCCGGCATATTGGCCAAGATGTCATCATCTAGCCCGAGATGTCATCACCTAGGCATCCTAGATCTTTGATTCTTGCACCTAGTGATCTTGTTCTGGGACTGGTATGACCTAGACTGAGGTGTGGCACATCTAGGCCGAGGTGTGGCACAGCTAGGCCAAGTGTTATCCTTCCTAGCCGAGATCATTAGGACCTTGCTTGCCGAAGCCTATGTCTCGATCCGAGGTCCTCGCCTTGTTAGAACGCCTTTCCCACCTTACTTGTTGTATACACTTTGTCTTACACTTGTCTTGTCTTTCTGTCACCTTTTCGAGGAGATCCAATCCGGTAGTGCCACGTGTCCCCCCAGAGGGTTAAGTCAGCCGGCAGTGAGAGAAAACCTATCATTTGCTATATGTTTGTTCTAGGAAGAGAGAGAAGCTCTAGGAAGAGAGGAAGAAGAGTTCTTAGAGTGAGAATAGATTTCCAAGCTTGATCTTTATACCTTGAACCGTTAGGTTTATGATTTGAGGTTAGAATCCTGATATACTCTTGTCGTTCTTTATGTTCATCTAATCGCATTGCACGATCTAGCGTGATTCATAAGCCATGCATTGATTGAAAGTTTATTTTAGAAAGAGAAAATGATGTTCTTGTGTTCTTGAAATAAAATCATGTTTTGATCCAAAAGTTTGTATCGAGATCCATGTTTTTGTGTTTGTTTTCATAAGATCTTCAACTACGAGTACCCAGGTCCATGTTTTCGAATGCATCTCATGAAATCTCAGATTTTGGAATAAAAGTTATGATTTTAGCATTTATGTTCTTCATGTTCTTCAAGAGGGAAACCCAGATTTCCAGACTTCATTTCCCTGAATGTGGTCGTTGGGAACACACATCGGCCAAGAGGTGTGGGACCTCGGCCAGGACCTAGTTGGTACCCAGCACGTTTTCCAAGATGAAAAGGCAGTGTTTTTAACTCCGAGCATGTTTTCCTTTGTTTTGACTTGGTCTTGAAAGGAAATGTTGGGATCATTTGCACTCATGTAAAGATTGTTCTAGGGATGCATTTCATATCCATCTTTGAGCATTTCTTCTTGTCACCTTGAAGTGCATTCAATAGACTTTGCCATGTATTTGTAGGTCTTGAATTCTTGCCGTAATCCCTACACCCGAAGAGCTATCTGAGTGGTATTTTTAATAAAGCTATGTTATAAAGTTTTGATAAAGCTTTGCTTTGCTTCGTTTCGTTTTGGAAAAGTATTTGTTTAAGTATGAATGATTACCCCTAGTTTTGTATCAAGTATTATCTTGTTTTGATGACATTCTTGGAAAGTCCTTAGTGCTACAGGACTATAATGCAACTAGCGCATTTGTCTTTGAAAGTCCTTAGTGCTAGGGGACTATAATGCAACTAGCGCGTTTGTCTTGAGATATCTCCTTTGTCTTGCCACAGACGGTTTGCCGCGTGGGTTTGTCCGGAATGTCATCCCTTGTATTATATGGATGCTAGTAAGCATCCTTTGAAGATTTGAAAGATTTGATAGATGAACTCGATTCATCCCATGTTTGTACAAGCTATGATATGTATCGTTTTGATAAAGATCTTGGATATCATTCATTCAAACCTTTATTAATTATATCTTTCATTGAGTATCCAAGCTCACCCTCTCTATATATATATATATGTAGGTGACGAGTAAGAAGGCGGTGACGCCTAGATGATTACTTGCAAGTTTTTCTTGGATTCATATTTTGTGGCATCTTGAAGATTATGCTTCTTAGCTTTGAATTTCATTTCTTTTGTACATGTCGGCTTGAGAAGCCTTTTGATCAAGATGTATTATGTACTTATTTTATTTGTATCCAAGTTGTAAGACCATGTTAAGATGTATGTCATTTCATTTGATTTATGCACAGCTCTTATGGACTACTTAGATTTAAATTTATTGCTTCCGTACATGTAGGCCCCATGTGTATACTCTAATTGTGTGTGAATCTTTGTAAGTTGGCCTTTGGTAATCTCGGATTGCTGGCCATCACGGCACCATTCTACTAGGGGCGGGATGGGGTCGTGACAGCCGTACATTTAGATATTTTTATGTACAGACATTCGTGTTTTCGATTTCTCGATTTCTCGAGATCGGTTCTTAATTCATTGATGAATACATATACACTGTGTGTTTATAGAACTATTGTGAATTACGATTGTGAATACAATTCAAGAATTACGATTGATGAATATAATTTCCGTATATTGTGATGTTTTGATTCAAGAATTAGGATTGTTTTGAGTGTATGAGGAGAATCAGAGCTCTATCAAGAAGTTTGAGTCTAAATAATATACATACATATATACATACAGAAACACAGTTCTCTCAAGCTCTCTTGGATCAAGCTCTGTTCTCTCAAAGATTTGACGTAAGTTTTCTCTCTTCTCTCTCTCACATCCTAAGCTTCTAGTCGGTCGCCCTACATTTAGATATTTTTATATAGAGTTATTGGTTTACACGTTCGTGTTTTCGATTTCTTGAGATCGGTTCTTAATTCATTGATGAAGACATATACACTGTGTGTTTATAGAACTATTGTGAATGGGATTCAAGAATTACGATTGATAAATCTAAAGTTTAGTGGTGATTGATTATGAGTTTAAGTAACGAAAGATCTTGTAGTTTGATGGCATGTAGATTGGTTCGCCAACCAATAAATGACCCTATCTCTTGTTAATTCCACTTAACCCTTAAGTTCTACTGATATATATCCATTGGATAAAAAATTTGAAATAATTTTGGTCATAAGGCTTTGTTGTGTTTTGTGATTAATTGAATTAGCTTTTGGTTATGAAACTTTGTATTGCTTTCATTATGAATTCACAAATTATAAATGACAAATTTAATTCTAAAATTGCTAGTTAAATCTATCATGGAATTGAAAATTTTACTTCTACAATTCTAGGTGAAAATATCATTGTTTTTGGTTTGGAACATTAATTTAATACAATAAAGCTGTAAGATATCAAAATTTTATTATCTTAGAGGGCTCCAATTTTGATATATTTTCACCTGATATTCCATTGAAAGTGCAATAGGAGATTAAAATTGGAAAACACATATACCTCTTAAGTGGTAGAGATAATACGCCCTAATTACGAAGTTAGTGATTTTAGTTACGAATTATACCTGATTCTGTTCAACATTGTTATACTGTGTTAGTATATTTGCTCTGAATTTGTTGTTGTCATTGAACATAGGGTTAATATTACATGTACTAATCAATCAATTTCTGAATTTTGGCAGCTTGCTTATGATTTTGGAGATATGAGCTCCCGGTTGCATACTGATTTTGTGGTGCTTGAAAAACTTGGTATATGGATATTTCAATTTGTCTTCCCTACATTTATCCTCTGTTTATTCTTGTATTCTTGAGAAAAGAAGAACTTGTCCATTGGGTTTTGATTTTTTCATTTTATGGCTTCCTTTTATATTTCAAATTATGGTTTTTGCGAGTGACATATGAATTTATGAAGTTATTCATAAGAGCATACCTGCTTAACTAGATGGGCCCAATTGAAGATGCCTTTTAGGTTTTAAAAACAGAAAGTTCATGTGAATTTTTTTGGAGTTATTGTCCTTGGAAATCTGAAAGTTAAATTTGCAGGAAAAGGTGGCTTTGGCGAAGTTGTCAAATGCAAAAATTTGGTAGACAAATGCATTTATGCAATTAAGAAAATACCACTTAAGAATGACCAGGAAGAGCGTGAAAAAGTGTTGAAGTGAGACAAATTTGATCTTTTTGATGACATCTAGATATTTTGAATTTCTCTTTTCTAATTTTTTTTCTAAATGTATAGTGTGGTGCTTGCTCTATCGATAATGGAACACCAGCATATCGTTCGCTATTATCAGGTTAAAAAAAAATTAATCCTTCTGCTCTTGTTGCCTATACACTTAGATTGCACTCATAATATATATTATCTCAACTCCTATCTTAACTTTTAATAATCCACTTTTGCAGGCATGGATTGAGGAAGGCTATATAGATGAAAAATCACAAAGCGACCAAGATTTGTCATCCTGAGATGATGTGGACAAACCGACTGCAACATTATATATTCAAATGGAGTTCTGCCCCTCGTAAGCATTTCTACTAGGAAAAATTACACTTAGTCTTTAAAGTTTGTCTCTTGTATCAATTCAATTTTTGTAATTTCTAATTGCATCAATTTTAGTTTTTAAAAAATTTCACTCTCTATTAATATAACACCTATGCGAAAGTGAATTCAACGGGTAAATAGTGTTTATTTACTCTTTTTTAAAAGAATAATAAAATTGAGGGGTTGTCATCCAATTTGATGGTCAATTCCCCTTTCAATATATTATTTTTTCTCGTTGATTTCTATAAAATGTTTATTCTACTTCATAAAATGTTATTAATCGAATTAAATTAACACAATAAACAATTAAGGGACAACATTAATACAATAAAAAACTATAAAGATCAAATTAAACCACATGCAAAAATTATAGTCATATTTGCATCTTTTTAATGTATGATAGTCACGTTGCTTGTAGCAAGACTTGGGGGGTCAATTTAATTTTGGAAAAAAGAATAGTTGACAATATAGGTTGGATTTCTGTTTTTTACATGAAATGGAAGATTAAAATTAGTAAGACCTCTATTTTCAACTACTTAATTTATTGTATTTAATTTTTTTGGTGCAATGGAAACTGGAATCAACACAAAAGGGGAAGGGGCAATATTACTTTCGAATATTTGCCAACCATAAGTTCAGAGACTAAAGACTGCATCAAAATGTGAACATCCTTGTTGTGTCATTATTTAATACCATTTACATATACAAAATCTCTCTGCCCAAGTGAGACTTGGGCTCCATTTGGTTTCACCAAAAAAATTATATTTGTTGGCTATGTGCTGAAATCATCTTGGACTTGTGTGTAGTTCTTTTCAAGTTGAATTTTGATATTCAAAAGTTTGCGATGCAGATTCTCAAAAATGTATGATAGCAGTTTAACTATTTAGTTTAGTTGATGGTTCTTTATGTGCTAATGATATGTGTTTCAGGATTTTGCAAGCACGATTGGATTTGTCCAAAGAGTTGGACAATCAGATTGATCAAGATACAATTTGGCGTTATTTTTGCCAAATTGTCAAAGGTGTGGAGTATATTCATCATCAAGGTGTCATTCATCGGGATCTTACTAGAGCGAACATTTTTCTTGACAAAAACAATAATATCAAGATTGGTGATTTCGGTTTAGGTACTCAAATAATTTTATTTTTTAAAAATTTTAAATTATTATTAATTATAGCACTTTTATACTTTTACTATAATTTCATTTTAATTCTTTCATTTTTAATTTTGACAATCAACCCTTCACACTCTAAATCAAGTTGAAATATTACTTTTACGTTTCGTCATTCACAATTTATAAGGTTGACGAATTGTAACTTGAGTTTCGGTTTATAAGGTTGACGAATGGTGACTTGAGTTAAATTGCAAAAGGTTTACTATCACAATTGAAGAATAAGATTATAATAAAAATATAGAGATACCAAGTGTAATTAACCTTTTAAATAATTTTCGAATTTAACTTTAATTTTTATACAATTTTTTTCTTTCTTCTAGCCACCTTTGTACCCGACGGTGTGAGCGTTGAAATTTCAGGAGGGGTCGGGAATATGGCATATCGGGCACCGGAGTTGATTGCGCAGGAGAAGGCGAAGGCAAAGGCAAAGGCAAATGATACGATTTCCATCACTCAAAGAGCTGATATATTCAGTGTAGGTTTATTGTTATGTGATCTCTTGTATCAGTTCCAGACTGATAGCGAGAGATTCACACTTTTTAGAGATATCAAGGAGGGGTCCTCTCCAGATAAAGTGAATCCCATTCTGTCTGATCTTTTTGATTTGAATCCGCTTCATCGACCTTCTGCGATTGTTCTACTGCAGAGAGATCTATCTTGGGGAGGTAACCTTTTAATTTTAATTTACTAAAACTTAATTTTGATAGATGTTTGGATTGACTTATATATATATATGCACGTCAATTGCAGATGAGCGTTCAAATTATGTGAAGGAGCTTGAGTCCAAGATACGCTTCTTAGAGAAGGTATGCTGATAATAAATTAATCTGTTTCCTTTATCGATTTTGATATATTGTTGTAATTTTTAAAATAAAATATTTTCTAAAATACAAAATTAGTTTAATTATTATTTTATTGAGATGATTTTGCTACCTTAGTTTAGTGCTACATGCACTAAAACTCCAAATATATTATTTTAAAAGATTGTGTCTAAATATTATTGAATGCTTAAGTATGATCTTTTGACCTCTTATATTTTCAATTAGTAAAGTGTTAATGTCAGAAATTATTCAACCTTTTAATGTAATTAATTCTATTTATGTCATTACATGCCTTACCTATTGCACAAAAAGTTTTATTATATACATTAATATTCTATTTGGTTAACTAAATTAAAATGGAATGGAATAGAATATAATCATTCTACATTAATGCTCTATTTGGTTGATTAAAATAAAATGGGATGGAATACAATAGGGTGATTCTTTTAAATCTGGTATGAAATGATTTTTTTTTGTTACAATGATGAATAATAATTTCATTTGTAATGTAGTATTTATTAATTTTTTAATCTACCAAATATGAGATGGATATTTTAATGGAATAATTAGTTCGTTTTATTCTATTTGAGTGCACCAAATAATACCTTAGAGATTAAATTCAATCAAATCACCCGTTAAACCTATTATTTTAGGTTGATTTACCCTATATGACTTACCCTCATCCTTCACTATTGTGTGTATCAAGATGCTACGCCTTCTACATTCATGGCATGGAATTATTATTTAATTAGAAAATTTTAATGCTATTTTTTTAGATTTATAACTATAACATCTAACTTTTAAAATTTCATTTTACAATTTAATTTATCCAGGAAGGATGATGGAAGCCACACAGAAGCAAATATGCGAAATGAAAGGGATTCGAACCACAAACATTGTCCAACAAATTGTTTTGGAATTCAGTTTTAGACGATATTATGGTTTTACTGCTTATTGTTTTGGAATTGAGTTTTAGACGATATTTGGTTTTGGTGCTTATTGTTTGGAATTCAGGTTTAGACCTTATTATGTTTCTGTTGCTTTTCATAAAATTACAATAATGGGAAAAATATTTCATCATATGACATTAATAAATGATTCAGGCCTTTTTTTTTAAAAAAATTTATTGAAGAAAATAAGTAATTAGTTATTAGATTAACGTTTAGGAGAGTTGAACTCACATCTTCTCCTTGCGAAGACTTAAATCTTGCCTCTCCTTGCACTCGTTAGAACCCAAGATGTCCCTCCCCTTGGCAAAGACTTGGTGGCCAAAGAGCTATCTACACAGGCTACCACCCTTTAGTTCATGATTCAGGCTATCATAATATTGTCTCAAAGTGTTTTATCTTAGTTAGGCTTTAGTTAATTTTACTTAACTTTAGCTAATTCCGCTTAATTTCTAATAAAATACTCATTAGACTAAAGTCATTAAGCTCATCACTTAGAGTTTACTGAATCATCTAATTATTCAATACTTAAATTCAAAATAAATACCCTAACTCTTTAACACCTACCAAATTCTCTAAGCTTTTCCACCAAAAATATTCCTATTCACATTCTCCTTTCTAAGTTCCCCACTAAACAGCATATCACATATATCATACAAGCAAGGTTAGATAATTTTCCAATACGAATGGATATATGAATGCTATGTCAAGCAATGCAAGATGTGGGTGTTACAACTGTGGAGGATGAAAATTTGGCCCAAGGAAACTTAGACCCAAGCAGGCCTAGAAAGAGAGGGAAAACCACTACTCGAGATCAAAGTTTGTTCGACTATAGAAAGCCAAAAGGAGCCAATCACCATGATCGGCTCAAACTAGCACAATATGGCCGATCTATATGAAAATGACCTTCAACAAGGGACTCATCCATTTGATGAAATGATAGATATCCAACGGCCAATAGCCAATGCAAGTTGATTGCCAATAGGATGACCTCTAACAGGTTGCCGATTGTCCGATGAGGCGATAAGGGATGTAACGGCCAATAACGAATACAAGTTGGATGCTAATTGGCTATAAAAGGAGGGCCAATCAAGGAGGTAACCAGGGGAAAAAAAAATATCATTACTGTGATAATCCCATCCTGTGTTATGCTATTGATCTCTAATTATACTTGCGATTATGTGCCTAATATGATTTTGGATGCTAAGCATGTGGTTATATGCATTTTTGAATTTGTAGCTGTCCATTGTAGAGAAATATGTTTAGTATTCTGTAATAAACTGAAATTGAGGGCCGTAGAGGCGACGGAAACAAAAATTTATTGTACCATTGTCATTAGCATAATTTTTAGAGCCTACGGTGAAATTTGATTAAAAATTAATTCGGATAAAATTAATTAGATTAATTGATTAAACTTAAGTAAGATTGCTTAGCCTTAATCTAGCTTAATTAGCCTAAGCTAATCACCCACTATATATATGAAGAGACTAGTGCTTAGGCTCATAGAATTGAGCTCTTCTTCATCAATGTGCTGAGATTATACACTATATAGAGAGAAAACACCATTTTAGAGAGAGAATGGCAAGAACTTGAAGGAATTGACTTGTAGATTGAAGATTTGGGAAGCTAGGCTCAAGAACTTGCTAGGATTGGAAGAGTTAAAGGCTCTAGGTGAGTTTTTGAAACATGTGTGAGTTTAAGTTCATAATTATATGAATTCAAGATGAAAATGAAATGCGTTGCATGAATTGAGTCTAGAATGAAGAATTACAGATTAATTCATCCATGCATGTAAGAGATCATTGTGAAATCCCATGTTAAAGTGTAATCTATGTTGGCTAAGTCAAAAGAAAGGTCATTTTGATCATGCATGCATAATTCATGAGGCTATGAACTTGAATTTCACGTATATAAAGTCTTAGAAAAGAAATTAGACCAAAATGGGACATGCATGGTGAATTCCACATGTTGAACTTTGATTTGTGTAGTTTGAGCTAATATTTAAGTTTAGTAATGACTATATGAAGTCAAGAGTGTGTCATATTTGAATTTGGAGCCTTCAAGTTGTGTTTTGAAGCTCAAACAGAATTCTAAAACTTCCAGAATTCGAGCAGTTCGCTCGAGCGATGAAATTGTCACTCGAGCATACATTTCGAGATCCCAGTACTTTTGCAGACATTGGAGGTTGGCTTGAGAGACCAAAAGACCACTCGAGCAGCCACCATTTATTTTTAGTCTTGGCTCGAGCGACCAAGAAGTTGGCTCGGGCGCAAAATGAGAGCATCCAATACTTTTGCAGACCAAGAGGTTCGCTCAAGTGACCAAAGTTACGCTTGAGCGAAGTGCCATGTTTCAGGAAACTTTGAAAAGTTGTATTATGTTCTGATTTCTATTCTTTTTCATTTCTGAGTATTCTTATGCATACATTGAGCATCCTAAATGAACTAAAGAGTTAGAAAGAAGCCTAAGAAAGATAAACGAATATGAGAACGGATTGAATTTTATTGTAACCCAATTTCCGTATGTGCAATGAATTGTGTAGGGTCAATCGGGAGGACGAATCAATCATCTGAACACAATGAGTAATATCTTAATAAAGATATTTTCATGTATGTTATTTTCTAAATACTAACTATATGGTAAGTTTTCTGAAGTCATGAATTTGTATTATGAATGATTATTCTACTTGTGTGATTCGTAAAAGACTTGAAACGTGACTAATAAGCACGAAATTATAAGATTGGACCAAAGGTCGTTTTGTATGAATACACAATGGGCCTAAGGCCATTTGGTATGTTTGACGAGAATATGAAATGGGCCCAAGGCCGTATGGTATATTTGACAAGGATACGGAATGGGCCTAAGGCCATTTACAATATTTGACAAAATAGACCTAAGGTCATCTTACATATGAATTGGACCAAAGGTCATTTTGTATGATTATTAAATGGTCTAAAGGTCATTTTGAACAAGGAATTGATTAGACCAAAGATTGTTTTGAATGTGAATACGAATGTGAACATGATCATGATTATAAACGTGCGCGTGAATATGAATTTGGAAATGACGGACCTAAGGTCATTTTGTACATGTGATGTGAAGGACCAGACGGTCATTTGTGTATAGATCCATTCAATGTGAACATGACCTTGAATTTCAATATGCGCATGAACAAGAATATGGAAATGTTGGACCCAAGGTCGTTTAGTATATATGTTATGATCAGTTATGAAAACTATTTGGATCCAAGGTCTTTTTGTCCCTTCGACATGTTCTAAGTATAATGGATCAGACTTGAGATCGTTCCTTTATGATTTGCTTAAGAGAATGAGAATTGTGCTTCATATGTATTAAGTACAAGTATGATTTGTGTATATGTGAATCTCGTTCATTAAATAAAGAGTGAGTTAACGCCCAGTGAATAATATATGTGTGAATAGGTTAATGAACGAGATTCGCATATAAAGAGTGAATAATATATGTGTGAATAAGTTAGTTAAAGTTTTTTTAATTTCATAATAGGACTAGGTTCAAATTTTACTAATAACTTATATATTTTTATTTTTACATATAAAAATATTAAAAATAATAAGAGAAATTTATTGGAAAGTCCTATTTTGGAAACTTTTGTACCATTTGGTCCCACGTTTTAAATGGTTGATTGAGGAATTCTTACTAAGTGTAGTGTGTGATCAGTAAATCCTTTTTCAAACGTGGATGGGTTTTTTTTTTTTTGGAATGTGTGACAAGTATGGTGTGATACTCCAATGTGGTAGATGTTAACATGATACTTTAACGATAGGACACTCCAAAAAAATTAAAAATTCCTTAGCGTACTTTTCCCAAATGTGATAACGTGACATGTATGATGTGACACTCCAAAATTTTTATTCATCCTTACTATACTTTTTCCAAATGTGACAACGTGGAAGGTATAATGTGACACTCTAAAAAAAGTAAAAACTCCTTAATATACTTTTTTTTAAATGTGACAACAAGGCGGGTATGTTGTGACGCTCTAAAAAAATAAAAAACTTCTTAGTGTACTTTTCCTAAATATGATATGTGACACTCCAATGTGGTGAACCTAATTTATTTGAATTACTGCGGGTCTTCACGTTACGTGCTAAAAAACAATTGGTAAGGAATTCATGTTCCACACTGCGCGTGTTAAAAACAACCAAACTTTAAAAAGCTACTAGTGCGCTTTTCGAATAACGTGACACACAAACATGACACACAAACATCTCACCACCTTCCCCATGCATCACCACGCCACCTGTCCCCCAATTGTACTAACAATGGCAAAACAGTCAACAAATAATTTAAGGGACCACTTAGTCACCAAAAAATATTTAGAACCTTATAGATTACAAGTCTACAAAACGGAATTTACTGATCAATTTCTGAAATAATAAACAAATACATTACGGTTCCATTCAATTCTATCATTAATCAAAATCAAAACTAATGAAAATTGGACCAATACCATCGATTTAAATGGGATTAAAAAAGTTTACCGATTCCATAATTTTTTTTAACATCCTTACCAGTCACCAGCCCTTGCACAACCCAAGACGCCTAGCATGGCTAACCTCCCATTCTTGCTCTCCTTCGACTTCAATTTCTTGATGGACTCTTCGTTATTTTTGTTTTCAAAAAGTACGAGAAATAAAAACAAATTTAACACCAAACATCCTTAATTTTCAGAGGGTAAAGACTTTAAATGGTATAGATCACACATGTTTTGCTGAAAACGAGTCTAGTATAAAATCATATATATATATATTATTAAAAGTAGTGTTTTTTTCATATTTATGTGGCATATTATAAGGGCTTGATTTTTTTAAGAAAGCCACGTCAACATGTATTTTCTTAATTACTGTAGACACCCTATTTTTGACCAATCATAAGACTCAGACGTCATCGATTGAGCGTTCGGTGATCGTGCATGTTTGAGCTCGTTTCGAGTTTCCGGAGTTTTGGTTGACTCCGGGCCTCTGAACTCTTTGTGCTTTTGGCTCGGTTTGTCGACCGAATCTTGTTTTCTCTTCCTTGGAGGGAGGGAGAGGTCTTTTAGACCATCTCTTTGTGGCCGTAGACCACTTTTTCCGCTTGAAGACTAGTTTCCAGTTTTCGGAGCCTTCGACCGCACACTTTGTCTCGAGACCGCTTAACGTTCTTCGTTTGGCTTGGTTTTCGAACCATGCCTTGTTGCCTTGGCCTAGAGGGCCATTGTGGTCTGGGAGACCACTTTTGTGGTCGTAGACCACTTTTGGTGCTCATAGACTAGTTTTTGAGGCTCCCGGCTGCGCGCCTTGCCTCCCGGACTCTTGTCTTGCATCCTTTTTGGTTTGTTTTTGGTACACACCTTGTTTTCCTTGTTTGGGAGGTGGTACAAGGGTGGGAGACCAATTCTTCCCCTCGGAGACCACTTTCCTTCATGCCAGCCAATTTTCTGGTCGGCCAACTGGTTTTCTTGGTCTTTGGACCACCTTTTCTGGTTGGCCACCACACCACTGCCTTTCTTTCATGCTGCAGACCATCTCCCCCCCATGGCCGACCACTTTCTTCCTTGGCCGACCACTTCCACTCGTCGGTCGACCAGTGTAAGTAGCTGGCCGACCACTTCAAGTGGTCGGCAGCTTTCCATCACCTTTTTGGAGATATTTTTAGGCCAGCTGTAACAGTTGGAGGGCACAGAAGTGATCCTCCATACACGTGTATGGAGAGATGGCTTTAGGCCTAAGCTTGTCCAACAAGCTTAACCTTTGGTTCTCTATATAAGAGAACCTCCCCTCTCCTCATTCAGGTTCAGAATTTTGGCATTGAGCTATAGATACACACTTGTCTCTATATCTCCTTCTTTGCTCTTGTTTTGTGCTTGAAAGTGCATATTCATCATACTATTGCACACAAACACACACTCAAACACCATACTCTTGTTGCTGAGGCTCTTTGAGGTTGGTTTTGGAGTTTTTGGATTGGTTTTGGTTCAAAAAGAGTGCTGGTTTTGTAGCTTTGAAGGTGTTCTTCAAGGGTGAGCTTTTAACCCTTAAAACCCTTGTTTTGGTTTAAGCTTTTGAACTTACTTGCATGCTATTTTTGGCTTGGCTTTCTACTAAAAAAAGTTCTAATTTTTCATGCTTAACATGTTTGTTTAAGGTCCCTTTTGTGTTAGGGGTGGTCCACCCCCTCTTGTGCCTTGTTAGGCCTTGTTTTGAACCTTCCTTTTAAGCTATTGGGATCACCTTGTTTTGGCCTTCTAACCACTAAAACTCAGAGGAATTTTAGTGGTGGAAATGGTGTTTTGAGGTCCCAAAAAGGAGAGGGTCATCCCCTCTCCTTATGTTCTTGAATGCTTGCTTCATTTGTCTCATGTTTGAGCGTGTTGTTAAGCTTACATTGGCCATATCTTAGCATGTATTTGGGGTGATTTTGACATGCCTTAGATCTGTTTTAACTTGGTTTGGTCATCCCTTACATGCCTTATACACTTGTAGTGTAAATGTTGCAAACTAGTCTTGTGTGCTTCATGAAATAGCATGTCTTTCTAGTATGCTTTGTGTCCATCTCAGCATGTTCTTGGTGTTGTTTTTCCATGATATACCTCTATTAAGGTTTGGTTTGATAGCCCCATGCATGCTTCTTGCACTTGTAGTGCAATCTCCCTTGCTAGCTTAATGTGTATCATGTTTTAGACTATCATTCTAGCATGATTTTGGCTTAACTCTAAGAAACTTTTGTCCATATTTTACCATGCTTAAGCTCTGGTTTGTGTTGTCTTGGTCATACATGCCATGCTTTGTATAGCTATAATGCATTTTAGCTTGTTAGCTTTGTGTATCGAGTCCACTAGCATGCATTACTTGGCCTATTTGAATGATTTGGCATAATTTGTTATGAGATTTCAGTGCATTTTTCATGGTCATACACTCACATCTTTCACTTATTCCATGCTTTGAAGGGTTGGTCCTTTATGCCTTAAACATGAGTCATTGCGTATGCCTTCATGCCTAAGCTTGCGAGCTATCATTTCAGTGTGTTTTTGGGGTTATTTTGCCATGATATTACTCTGATTTTTGTTGGCGAAGCCATCCCATGCTTGGTCTTGGTAGGTGTAGTGTAACCCTCCCTCTTGGCCTTGCATATTCCATACTTCATGCCCTTCATGCTAGCTTATTTTGGCTTCCTTCCATACATGTTTTAGCATCATTTTGACATGTTCTAGGACTATTTTGGGTTGCCTTGACTATATGCTTCATGTTTTGCATAGTTGTAGTACAAATGCCTATGCTAGCTTTGAGTTTTGAGCACCATAGGATGCTTCATTTGCATCATGTACATGATTTGGCATCATTTCACATGATATTTCAGAGCATATAGCATTGCCATGCTCCCACTTCTTTCACCCTTTGAGTGCCTCTAAGGGTTGTGCATTTGTTACCTTGTTTGTGGCTTAGCTTGTATGCCATCTTGCCTAGGCCTTTGGGCCTCCATCTTAGCATGTTATGGTCTTTGTTTAGACCTATTTGAGCTCTGTTCATGATTGGTTCATGCCTTTGTACTATGTATTGCATGCCCCCCCTTTGTAGTCCTCTTTGCTAGCTTTAATGCTTAAGGACCTTTGCATGCTATACTTGTATTTGAGTGATTTGGCATCATTTCATACCTGATTTTAGTGCTTATAGTGTTGTTACACTCCCATGTTTATCACTCCTTGAGCACTCTTGAGAGTTGTGCTCTTATGCCTTAATTCTTGAGCCAATTGGCATGCATGCTTGTCTTGCTTTCATGCCTTTATTTTAGCATTATGGCCACTGTTTTGGGCATGACTGAGGTCTGTCCACATTCGGTTTAAGTCTATTTAGCATGTTTGTTTGCATGTTATTTACATGCTTATATTACATTGCATTGAGTATGCCATGTTGTTCTTTGCAGTGTGTATGCCATGTTACATTGCATTGAGTATGCAATGTTGTTGATTGCATTGTGTATGCCATGTTGCATTGCATTGAGTGCATGCTATTTGCATTATGTGCGCATGCCTTACATTGTGTTTAGAATGCATGTTGTTGCTCGCATTGTGTTTGGATTAAGTGTTAATCTGAGCACGAGAAACGTGGGACGTTTCATACTTGAAGTGATAAAATGTGCCTCAATTCTCGGTCGCCGACGCTCTTGATCATACATGATAGAGGTCAAGGCTTTATGTGTTTACGTGTGCATTCATTTCACATTGATTGTGCAATTTGGCTTCTCAGCCATCATGCATTGAGATGCGTAATTGGCGGTCTGAGGGTCGAGAACCACACTCCCTTGAGCTTATGAAATGATAGGAAGAGTGGTTGTGCCCATATATCTTGCAAATACATTGCCATGCCCTTCCTGTTCTCTGTTGTAGCAAATTGGAGTCTGGTAGCAAAAACTGGTCGGCCAACCAGTAAAAATGGCTGGCCGACCACTTTTCCTGGTCTGCAGCAAAGAAAAGTGGTCGGCAAGTGGTCTCCCACATCAACAATTGGTCGGCCATGTTCCTAGAGGTTCCCATGGTGGAGCAAAAGCTATCTGGAGCTTGGTATAGTGTTCTGAGAACAATTGAAAACAGAGGCAAATTGGGGCATCGCGTTGGATTTCCGAACGAGGCAACCGAGCATGCATGCATTCTTCTCCCTCTGAGGACAACACTTTACTGCTTTACTTAGCTTCTTTTCCTTAGCTAGCTTATGCTTCAGTTCTGTACTTAAGTAGTTAATGCGTTAGCTATTCATTTGTTTTGTAATAATTAGTTAACTTGTTAGTTAATTAGCTTTGTTTTGTAATAATTAGTTTAATTAGCTTAGATTAGCTAGTTAGCTTATTATTCGGACCCTCCGTCGAGAGGGCCAACTGTTGTAATAAGCGTGCGTGTGTGTGATGCATGTCTTCCAACCCCCATTTCTTTCTCTCTTTTACTTATCTGCTTTCAGTGGTTAGTTTTAGGGTATGTTTCAATTAGCATCCTTACGTTATGCATGCGTGCATCCATTCATCTGTGTTGCATGCACCGGGCTCGGCGCATCATACTAACTGCATTGTATTTCAATACATTTATTTGAATACGTGCTGAAAAGCATGTTATCAAGTTGCATTTCACATGACATCTTAGAATAGCCGAGCCTATCTTAGTTGCATTTTTGCATGTGTTGCATTAGTCATCTTAACATGAACTAGGATCATTCATGATTTCTAACTAGTTCTTTGTTTTGGCTCGGAGTACACTATGAGTGTTTACGCTTTAGCATCCTTGCATGCGTGTAAGTGTTACCATGTTTAGCATGCTTGCCATGAGACTAACTGCTTAAGTGATTAACTGCTTGAATGCCTATGGGTGAAGGTTGGATTGCTTGAATTGGAACAATTCATCGAAATGCGAGTTTTAAGCCCACTTGAGGGTGACAAAATCTACGACTTAGCCTACTTGCGGGTAGCAAACTTCAAACCATTTTCAAACAAACGAACATGAAATGTTTTGTTCCAACTTAGGCGATCTAGTCTATACTTGTATATTGTGCGCATCACATAGTAATTCTAGATTAATAAACCAGAACAAGAACACATGTGTTTTCAAAAATAACATATCATGTTAGTAAAGGCCGATCTTTGATCGGGCGAGCGGGGGTGCTCATTGCATGACCTTCCTCTCTCGTACCCAAGTTCCCGAGCCGAGGCAACTTTGATGATGATGGACACGTGACCTTAGGCACAAGTCAGGGTTTCCTAAATTTCCCTCAAAACAAAATATTTAGGTGGCGACTCTGTATCTGGCACAGCAGTCTATGTTTGGCACTTCTTTATTAAAATCAGTTTTCCAAAACGATTTGCCGAATTTGGACTCTTTGGTGATTTATCAATCTTGCATTGCATTTTGCGAGATTAGATTCAGAACCGTGACATTGAGTCCGAACTGTAGTAGCTAAGAACAAAACGATTTCGCACCCTTGCGCGCGGAGCAGGGGAGTTCTCGGGCAGTCTACAATTACATATAGAGTTCTATATAAATCCAAACCTAATTTAAATTATACTAATTTTACCTATTTTATATGAATTCTATTTCACAAATATTTCTTTTCCATATATTTTTTATATTAAATTGAGATAATCCACAAACCCAATACCAATTTTTTGTTTCATGTTTCTTTCAAAAGTATTAGGATTTTTTTTTTAATGTTAAATTACCTTTTTTCCCCCTTATTTTCCTGTGCATTGTTCTTTATCCAATACCAGTTCTATATTATTTTATATTATGGATTTGTCATTTAAATTTTATAGTGATTCTATATAGGAAATTACATTTCATCTGCTACATTATTTTATATAATCAGAACTCAGAGAAGGAAAAACCTGCACACCAATAATACTCTCGAGAAACCTCTAAAGTTTGGATTTACTACTGTTTGCACCACATTTTATTTTTCTGTCAATTCTGGCCTATCAATTAAGGCCAAATTCGATTATGGTCTGTCGATTGAAATCACAGACTATCTTTAAAGAATAACATTGGCCACATTTGTTGTTCTTATTATTATTTCTGTCAACGGACTGTTTGCACCACATTTTATTTTTCTGTCGATTGTGGCCTATTAATTATAGTCAAATTCGATTATGGTCTGTCGATGGAAATCATAGACTATCTTTAAAGAATAACATTGGCCACATTTGTTGTTGTTATTATTATTTCTGTCGACGAGCTGTTTGCACCACATTTTATTTTTCTATCGATTATGGACTATTAATTATGGCCAAATTCGATTATAGTCTGTCAATTGAAATTATAAACATATTTCAAAGAATAACCTTGACCACATTTATTTTTATTATTTCTGTCGACAGGTATGTTGACATGGCATGACAAGTATGTTAGTAACGTGCCATGGAAGAGATGGTGATGTGGCTTGAAAAGATTAAATAAAGCCAATAAAGATATTTGTTGAAATCAATTTGAAACCATATGCTAAAATCGGGGGGATCAATATCAAGTCAAAGCACAAAATCTGCAAGTAGTTCTTATAAAAATATGGGATATGGTTGAGTGGAGCAAAGATCGAGGAAGAACATAGATTGATAGCTACAACATGAGGTGACCAAGCAAGCATAAAAAGAGGACTTGAAGAATGAAAAAAAAGAAGAAAAAACACACTTGTGTAGAGTTATTTAGGACTAGTTCTAAATTAGCCATTTTAGGAATAAATTAAACAAGTGGCTTTTCCAAACCCCCCCCCCTCCCCCATTTATCTTCTCTCTGTTGATTGTTGTATTTCTTCAATATTTGTTGTTGTTTAAGTTCTTGTAACTAGTGACAAGTGATAATTTATTTGAATTAATACATATTCTGTTATGTTCATTTTCCTCTTTATTTAATTACCTCCAGGGAAGTCCTTAATCTGTTTAAGGCAAAAGACTCAACCACAAATCCTGATTTTTATTTGTGTTTATTTAAATATTGGTTCAAGTCTGTCGATCAAATCATTGTCAATTAGGCTTGAACTGAATTTTTACCAACAACTACTTGAGTTACTTTTTCAATTGCTAATAGTGAGTTCTTTTATATTTTGACATCATATTACAGATGATTAATTACTTCACATACTAAGATGTATTTATCGTTTGGATGTTTTCATTATTTTTTCTTTTTGTGTTTAGATGTTGTTATGTGATTCTTTCTTAGTTAGTCGTTGTTAAATTTCTTTTATATAGTTGATATTTTAATTTAATTAAGAGTTTTATTTTACAATCTTATATTTTAATATATATATATAATATAAAATCATTATATGATAATCCAACTACAACATATTTGTATTCAATTTTTTTAATAAATTTTATATAATTTCTATTTCTACATATTTTTATTTTCCAAATGAATATAAAAGAAAATTAAATAGATAGAATTACTTTTAATTTTATGTTACTAATTCTTCTTCTAATTTAACTATTATTTTTAATATCAAAATGAGTATTCATTTTACTATTTCATAATTTAATATTTATCATACAAAATTATTATATGATAATTACACATTTATAATATGATAGAACTAAAATTATCAAAATACACAAATAATTTAACTAAAATTAATGTATATAAGTATTCAAGTAATAATTTTATAGAACGATAGAACCAATATTATCAAAATAAATAATTAAAATCATACTTTAATTTTGAAATTAAAATTATTATTTTATAACACATTTATATTTTTATAATTATTTCTAACATTTCAAAAATAAAATTATATAAAAAAAATTAATATTTATTTTTTATTTATTTCACTAAATTAAATTTTTTTTAAAAAAAAAAAATTCAAAAAGTTTGTGAAACGAACCAAAATGTTTGCCAAAGAGAGGTTATTGGGTGGTCTAAGGAGTATTGCTCCACACCACTAGACACTTGTGAAGTTGCCTTCTACTAACCTATAGCGACCCCGGGTCTCTACCCGACTGTCATAGTATTCTGGATCCGAATCTTGTTGTTTGATGCTGCTGGTTATGTCTTTCTTCCTTACACCTCTTGAATTTGAGTTTTGGAATGACTTGAGCGTGTTTAGAACAGGTTGGTTGCCTTTCGGTCTAGAATCTTGTTGCCTAGAATTTCGGTCTTTCGCCCGAGCGGGCCTTACTGCGCTCGAGCTGAGTTTGCAATCTTTTAGTATCGGGTGTCTCTGCAAAAGGGCTGCAAGAGTGTTTTTCACGCTCGAGTGGCGTTTCTTACGCTCAAGCTGCCTTTCTGGTGCTCGAGCGGCTGTCTGCAATTTGTGAAATACTGGACGGGTGTAATCCACGCTCGAGCGGTGCTCTTTGCGCTCGAGCGAGTTGTTGTTGTTGTGTCTGACGCTCAAGCGTGAAACTCTCCGCTTGAGCGGACTGCGTGTATATCAGATCGTAAAAGCGACTTTTTACATAACTTTTTCATCTCTTTTTCATCCAAACCCTAAGTTGAGAGCTTCTCTCTCTAGAAATACTCTCCCTCTCTATATTTGACCTAGATCTAGTGATCTTCTCACCCTCCTTCCTTAGACAAAAAGATTGAGCTCTTCAAGATCTTCATTTCCATCCAAGAAGAAGTGTGATTTGCCATTTTTGGAAGCTGCACCTTTGTCTAGCCCTTCTCCTTGGGCTTCTACCTTGAGGTAGGGATTTCTTGAGTTATATATACAAGTTTTGCTACATTGTTGTTGATTTAAAAATGTTCTTGATGTTTTGTGTTGATTTTATTGGTTTTGATTCAAAATGTTGAGAGAGTTTTGAATGGGGCTTTATACCTAAATCTTTTACCATTTCTTGAGGGTTTCCCTCTACTAAACTCAAAGAAAATTACTAGATGGAGTTTTTTTTTTTTTTTTTTTTTTTTTTTTTTTTTTTTTTTTTTTTTTTTAAATGATGAAAGTTTATTTCCTATGAAAACCCTAGAAATTGGGGCTTTTGAAAAATAATGAATGTGTCTTTGAAATTATATATTTTCTTGTATCAAGAGCATGTATGAGACTAAGTCTCACCGAATATTTAACAAGATAGCAAAGTCATGATATATCTATGTGTTGGAGACTAAGTCCTCTTTTAAAACTCATTGATAATTGTATATTTGTGTAAAGTGGTAGATAGCAAGTTGTTAAGTGCCATAAGTGATGTGAAAATGTTTAATCGTAGTGTAATGGAGAAGTGAAATGAATGATGGCATGTTAGCCATATTGAAAGTTTGGTCATGATGAATTAATGTTGAGGAATTGTTGTGTTGTGTTGCAGACACATGACTATTGTGTGAAATGAGAAAGTGTAATTATGCGTTGGAGATGCATGGGCATCTTGTGAAAGAACATAGTAAGGAGGAAATGAAAATGTGATGTTGAATATAGTTGTAGACTTGTTTCTTTTTGTTGAATATAAAAGAATGTTATGAGTTAGTAGTTGTTGCATCATATTCTCGATTGTTTTAAAGTCATTATTGCATATCATGACATGAGTTAGAAAAGCATTCATTTCGAGAAATATCATTGTAATGAGAACTAATGGAAATGTATATGGGGTAAATACATTGGTAAGTCCGGATAGGGGGTGTAGATGAATTTGATAAGTTGGCCTGAGTGTCCAGGGTGAAAGACCCAAAAACCGCGCGGATAGATGTCGAGCCTTCCGGTTAATAACGGTAAAAATGACAGTTTGGTAGTACTCGTAGAGTCTACTTGCAGACACCAGCCTAGGGGTTACTAGTGTTGTATTTACCGCCCCTTGATTAAAAGAATTGGAAGTTTGAAATGGATGAGATTGCCTAGTATCATTGAAACATGGTGATGTTCAAGTGGTGCATTAAAATGACGTTTCTCTTCATTATGGCATGGCATGGTAACACCTTTACATCTGATGTTGAGAAGTTTAGCATAACTGTATATACTTTGTTAGAATTCTCTACTGGGCTTTATGCTCACCCCTATGGGATTTGGTGCCGGTAGAGATGTGGTGATTCTGCCGAATTGAGGGCGTGGAAATGTTTTGAGAAGAGTAGTGTGCTCTTTATTTTGTCGTGAATATTTGTAAAGCCAAGGGCTATTTTTGGTGTGGGTCCGAGAGATCACTTTTGTGTAACCAGGCTATTGCCTTGGAAGATGTAAGCCCATAAGGGCATTTCTTTTATTTTACTTTCACATGGAAGTTCATATGTTTCACATGCCATAGATTCCGGTGTTTTCGAATCTTTGAATGTATAAATGCATGTGAAACTTTTATATAAACCTTGGATATTTTTGAGACAGAGAATGGAGAATGATTGTAATTGAGGAATGTGCGTGATTGATGTATTATTCATGTTGGGTTTATTTCAGCATCTCCCTTCACTCCATCCAATCTAGCGTTTGGATCAACTCTGTATCAACATCGTCATCGTCATCATCAAATCAAGATATGCCCAAATTCCATTTTCTCTTCATTCTCTCCCCCCCTCCTTCCGAACTCTGGGTTCCCCCTTGTTACAGGAAAATCCTCTCACTCTCTCGCTCTTTCTTTTTACTTGTTTGTTCAATTTTTATTTATTTTTATCTTGGGCTGGGCTTGGAAATAGAAAGAATGTAATCTACTCAAATACATCAACATTAATTTCTACACTGCTTCTGTATGATATGACTCTGTTTGCTCTCTTTTTAATCTCTTGAGGCTTGTGGGTTATTAGACTTTGCCGAACCAAACTAAGCCCTTGTCTCCCCCCAATCAAGTAGAGTCGGTTATATCAATCTTTATTCTCCCTATATGATCACTTAAATTAAATAGATTCATTTGTTTTTTTAATTAGGAGCTTTTTAGAGGTGGAATGACCTTGGTTGGTAAATGTATGCAAATTAATTTAGTTTCTTTGCGAGAATATGCAATGGAATTAGTTTTTCTTTTTTCTTTTTTTGAATTTTAAAAGTTTTGGGTATCTTCAATTGGAATGGTTACCTTGCGAATTTTTGGGTTGGGTTGTGTTATTTGATTATCAAATTCTTTGTATTTTGTGTATATAGCATTTTTTATTTTGAAAATGGGTTATGTCAGTTTGAATGGTTAGATAAAGTAGAGAGTCTTGTATGAATAGGAATATAAACAGTGACATGTTTGTTTAATTTTTATATTTTTGAAGAAAAGTTCTAAGGGAAAATAATAGTGACATTTAGTGACAAAATATTACCTTTTAAGGCCGAAACATATCGAGAGCATTGTGGATAGTAAGATTTACTTTCAATATAAAACAAAATGAGAAAATTATTCATAATGATAATGTATGTTAAATAATTTTAAAATCATTAAAAAAATAATTTTGATATAATGCATGTTTTATGTTAATATAAATTAGATGAGATGTTTAGAGAAAAAGTTTAAAGTCAAATCTATATATATATATAAGGGAAAAACGTTGTGACATCTTTGAGGTTGGAATCTCAATCTAATTTTTTTCATATTTTTTGAATTTTATAATTTCTAAAATGCACATATCATCTTATAATTGGTCTAAAATCTAATTTAGCTAAATTAAAATAATATTTAAATTCTTCTAATAAATTCCATTAATATAACAATAGTTATGGAGTTACAAGCACTCACTATCATAATAGAATCAATAATGATGGAAATGACATATATAAAAAGTAAAAAACAAAACTTTTCCTTCTTGAAAAGTAAAAAATAAAAATAAAAACATTTGAAAAAAGTAAAAAAACTTTAATTTTTGGATTTTTTCAAATATCTATCTATCTATCTATCTATCTATATACTATTATAATTGCAAAACATTGTCATCTTATTAAGGTTGAAAGTTGCAATTCTTTTTTCTCATTTTTTTTTATATTTTATTTAGTTTTTGTTCATATGTGTCACATTATGATTGGTCTATAAATTAATTTTATATTCTTAAAATAAAATTTTAAATTTGGATTCTTAAATTATGTTACTATCATTAGAATGCGATCAATATTCATTTATTAAATTATACATCCTTTATTAAATTATAAAATAAAATTTTAAATTAAATTCTTTTTAAAATTATTTTAGCACAATTAAATTGAGATCAATATTTACATGTGTCATAATGATGTGTCATAATATTATTGGTCTAAATATAATTTTTTTTAAATACATGTATTCAAATTATTAATCGCTATTAAAAAATTTTATTTTTATTTTTTTTCTTTTTCGATAGTTACGTGTAGGTCCTAATATGTGGACTTATTGTTCAATAGGTCATATGATAATTAATGACATTTTTCATTAGCACTATTAAAAAAATGTCACTAATTGTTCATTTTCAACAATAGTTTGAAAATTTTCTCACAAAAAATGTCATTAATTATAAGTTTTAGAGACAGTTTAAAAAAATCGACACAAAAAAAGTTACTAATTTTCAACTTTCAGCGATAGTTTGAAAAATTTGTCATAGAAAAATGTCACTAATTTTAAGTTTTATCAACAATTTATATAAATCGTGACAAAAAAAAGTCGATAATTGTAAATTTTTACTGACATACAAAAAATCGTCACAAAAAAATATTTTTAGCAACGATTTTACAAAGACGTATTTTTAATAGGACTTGACAAGAATTAAGTTCAACTATTATGACCTATTGATAGTTTATCCTTTTCTTTTTGGTTTTAAATTTTATAAAATTCTTTGTAGGGCAAACTTTACTTTACCCCTAGTGGTTTGGGTCGGGTGCGATTTACCCCCCTGACATTCGAATATCACCACATAACCCCCATGTGGTTGATGGACTAAAACGCACACTAACTTCTGCTAACAAAAGTTGGAAGTTGACAATTATGCCCTCATATATATATATATATATATTATTTCAGGGGAAACCTAGTTCGGTTTACCCCCAGTTCAGATACTTCTTCTTCTTCTTCTCCTTCTTCTTCTTCTTCTCTCTCTCTCTCTCTCTCTCTCTCCAGTTTAGAATAATAAGAATAAAAAAAATGTTGATTTCAAACCTAGTTTAGAACCCTTCTGATTCTTCATAAAAAATATGTACACATGATCAAACCCATTTTCATTGGTTTGATATATATATATATATGAACTGGAGTTTACCTCCAGTTCAAAATCATCTTCATCTTTTTCTTGATTATGTGTATATGTATACATATATACATATCAGACCCAGTTTACAATCTCATCTTCATATATACAAATCAAACCCAAAACAAAAACCCAAAAATCATGGTTTTTGCTTTTTGATTGTACTCCAATTCATAAACTCCATGATTTTTGTTCTGTGTTTCGGATGATGATGTTGATGAATCCAAAATAATTTTATGATTCCAAAAGCATGTTGATTTCAGAAATATATATAACACACATATATATCTGTACATATATATATATATGTGTGTGTGTGTGTGTGTGTGTGTGTCAAAATCGTGCATCTATATATATATATATATGTGTGTGTGTGTGTCAATCTTGATATATATATATATATTGTGTGCGTTGATTTCCGACCATACTGCCAAACAGGTACTCAGCTGGAGAATACTGACAAAATAGATGGTGCCCGAACTTCTGTCACAGAAAGATGAGACTCTGGCGGTGGTTCGTCCACCCGGGGGCACTCCGACGATCAAGTCAGTACTCAATTATCTCTCAAAGATAGCAAATAGTGCTTTAACTCACTAGCCAGAATACAAAAAGCGTACCTTAGACCCATGAGGGTGCCTTACTTTTATAGCCAACACTGACCTGATCCCCGTAGAAGCCTTGCTTCAATGGACTCTGGCTCAATGTTTATCTAGGACTCTCAAACAAATAGAGATAAACTCCCTAGGAGCCTTATCCTTATCGAGGCTAAAGTCCTTTCCCATTCTAGGACTCTTATCCATTATCCGTTCATCTCAGATTCTGGTATCTTCGCAGGGAACCTCGGCCTAGCCGAGATCACCTCGGCGTCAAGACCAAGACACGTGACACCTCGGCTGGCACTTCGGTGCCACCTTGGCCACGTGTTGTTACTCAAAAACTATGTCCCCACAACTGCCCCCTAGGTTCTATTACCTCAGCATCCTGAGGTGATGGAACCTATATCATTAAACCGTACAGCATGTCGGCTAAGCTTACTCTATCCTTCATTACCGAGGTCATCATCCGTCGACTATATATGACCAAGACCTGTAGTTTGTTTTGTTAATGCCTTAGAACCAAGAGCCAAGTTTTTCCAAGTTCTTTAACCGAGATCATTCTCATAGCTGAGGTCTTTGCTTCATTAAATCAAGAACTCCAAGAGTTCCTACACGCGCATGAGCTGTCAAGCACAATAACTCAACCGTTTTCGCCACGTGTCTTTTCTCTATTGAACCGTACCTGACACACGCCACCAGGTCACGTCGATTCTGCTTGCGCCGCCTGACAGGCACGTTGTCCAAGGCTCACTAATTGTAATTTTGCCGTCTTTCCGTGTTTTGATCAAAATCATCTCTCTCTCTCTCTCTCTCTCTCTCTCTCTCTCTCTCTCCGTCTTTTCACTTTTGCACCACCGTTTTCTCTCAAGCTCTCTCTCTCTCTCTCTAACTCTCTCTTCCAAATCCTCAATTTCTGTCTTCTCGAAGCTTTTTGCAACTTACTCCGTTCACCTCCTCCGATGAAGCTTTTCCTGCTCTTTTCTGCTCACTGCCGCCGTCTGACTCCAGTATACTTCATATCGGCCTCATATTCCTCAGTAAGTCACTGTTCCCTTCCTTTCAGTTCTTTGACTTACTTCGAATTTTGTTAGTTTTGCACACTGCTATTGCGAACCTATTCATGGTCTTGATTATTAATTTGTGCGTTGAATTTTACCATGTATTGAGCATGTTTGTTTCATGATTTTGCTTCTGCCCAATCTCTTCCAAAGTACACACACTACTTACATACTTGTTTATTTTTCCATTGTTCTTGGCCTCGCACCCTTGTACACATTTTGTCACAGTGTTCTTTGAATTCTTGCTCGTCTTCTTGAGTCTGAATTATTGTTGTTTTCTGTTTTCTTGTTGTGTTTTCTAGATTCCTGCCTTCAATTCTTATTTTCATAGTCTTATGTTTTGGGATTTGTCTTAGAACTCCTTTCCTTAGGAAAAATTGAAATGAATTCCTCCTAGATTTTGAAAACCCTTGCCCCAGCTTCTGTTTTGAGTTAAGCCAAGGTCCACTCAAACATATACAAAACACTTCCTTCTAAAATCCAACACCATGTCCCTCTATCCGACATCATGGGAGTGTTTAGGTGAAGGGTAGACACTCCTACCAAACTAGAGTACTTTAGGTAGGAATTTTCCATCCCCGTCGATGTCCACCTTAGGCTAGCAGGGGAGGAGGACTCTATCATGCCTGATGGGGACTCCATGCCTTTCCTTATAGTGGCCTTTATAGAGTGTGGACTTAGGTTCCCTATTAACATCCTTTTCCGTGAAGTCTTTCACTATTATAAGCTCAACTTAATGCAGTTAGCCATTAACTCTTACTGAGTTATCAACGGTCTCATTGCCCTAGCTAGCCGAGAAAACGCTAGGATAACTTTATCCGATATCCAATACTGTTATATAATGTGTGGCCTGAAGTCAGAAAAGGGCTACATCTATTACCTTAAGTCGAGATCCACAAAATACAAACTCATCGCCGACCTCCCAGACTCCCACAAGGGTACTGGAGATGATTATTTCATCGTCTTGGGCAACTGGGAGTTCCCACCAGATTAGGACCTTCACCTCTACCCCTTAAGCCGAACAGTGTTCAAAGAGGGAAATGGTAAGAGCTAAGTGTCAATTTACTTGCTTTCAAGTCTTTTTTTACTTTGATATTTTTGTATGTTCTAACTTATGTTTGTTTACTTTGCAGCTCTTCCTCAGCCACCCAAAGACTTTCGCAAGACATTTTTCCCCAGCAAAGACTTCAAGAAGCTGCTGGGCTTACCTGTTAATCAGCGCAAGGCCCCTCTACTGCTTAACTACATTCCTACATACAAATCCACTCTGTCTGACGTCCCGAAGAAGAGCAAGTCTCCACCCTCAGCAATAACTCCCCCTAACTACCTCATCACTGAGGCTCGACCAAGCCTCAACATCTGACCCAGCAAAACAGCCATCAACCTCGGCTCCACAACTGATTCCACCTTCTCAACGCCAACACCGACGTCGAGCTCCACTGCTCGCACCAGCAGGCAGAACTCGTAGCCGAAGGTGCCAAAGTTCTGAGACGTCGGCTTACGATCCGGCCAATCCTCCAACTGCACTTCCAGTGATCCATTTCGGTACTAGAGTCACAGTCGTCGTTGTCGCTGACGAGATGGGTCACAAGAAGGCTGTTGCTAATGATCTTCTAGCCAACATCGCCAACGTTGTCACAGTCCAATCCTCACCTTCCTAGTCTCAACCTAAACCGAAGCCAAAGAGGATGAAGAAAGCCCAAGACAAGGCAACGGTGACTCAAATCGACTCTGAGGACACCTTGCCAATCTCAAAAATAGCTGAGGCAGAAAAAAATTCCTCTGCCACTGAAAAGAGGCCCGCCAAGGCTGAACCCTCCGAATGTACCAAGACAAAGAAGCTGAGGTCGGACTCAACAGCCACCCCAAGTTCTCTTAAATCGGATGACCCTTGGGCCCCCTCCATCACAATTGAGAATAAGCCAGTCGGAGCCGGTGACAGCGCCTCTGATATTGAGGTCGGCGTCGCCCTCTCCACGACGTTGCTCCTTCCCAATGACCTCAACCGAATGGCCGAGGTCAGCGAATATGAAAATTTCGCTTTGATGGTGCAGCATTCCATATAGTTAAATCCCTAACACTTGACACTCTTCATTCTCTATTTTCATACTTAATGATTTTACTAACTCTATTCCTTGCATTTCTTCTAGGCAATCCAGCATGCCCACTCCTTTGCGATGCAAGTAGAGGTAATTTTGAAAGAGTTGGTCCATAAGACCAAGGAGGCTGCTGGTTTGCTCAAGACCATAAATAAAGCTGAGGCTAAGATGAAAACATTGATAGATCAGGCCAATGCAGCCAAACAAGCCCAAGACGAGGCCGAGACAAGGTCGGGGGCTACTGGGGCTGTCGTTGAGGTCCTTAAGTTCGAGAAGAAAGAGGCTGAGGCAAAAACGATCGAAGCCCAAGGCGAACTTCGAGATGCCCTGGCCACCAAAGCCGCCGAGATTAAAATGGCGGACGAGAAAGCCTACGCTGAGGGGGCAACCGACGTCTGCGAGGACTACAAAAAACAAGTTAGAGAGGCATGCAACAAAGGGTTACACCAGTGGTTGGATGGCTGCTCTAAAGGAGTTGGTTGTCCCCGAGGACTCTCTTCTCAGAGACGTAGGCCAACTTGTGCTGCCGTTTCCTCCTGCTTCAAGCCAATTCAAGGCTAAGGCTAGGAAGGAAAAAAGAAGAAGAAGAAGAAGAAGAAGAAGAATGAGAGGAAGCCAAAGATGAAGAGGCCGAGGTGGTTGTTGTTGAAGATCCTGCTAGGGCCAAGTCCCTAACTCTAAATAAGCAAGTCCTTGACTTGACTCAGGATGAGGAGGACGAGGTCTCAAAAGGTGCCTCTGCCCAGAAGACAACATCCGAGGTGCCAATCGCCGAGAAGAGCACTGATCAGACTCTACGAGAGATCGACGCCGAGCTCGAGGCTGAGAAGGTTGCCAAAAACATTCCCCAGTTGTCTTCTGGAGCCAAGACACAGCCTGCCACTAACGCCGAGTAGTCTTGCTATAAGCTTTTTCTTTGTACTTAGTACTTTTTCTAAACAATGCTTTTAGTTTTTATATTTGGCCGACGTGCCACTTTTGTAATCTGAACAAGTAATCCCTTTGTAGGCCGAAGTGCCTTTTTTCTTCTTTGAGTGCAAGTACAACTTCTTCTTTTAAGTGTTTGTGTGCTTGTATGTTTGTCTTCTTTACTGTCTTGTATGATTCTATACTTAGAATAATTTGCATGTCTTCAAAAGTGCACCCTATCTGTGCGATCTCCTTGTGTAAAAAATACCTCGGACATAACTTCCAACTTGTTTATCTCGGCCTTGTTTTAACACTTAAAAAACATTGTAAGAAAGTTTTCACAAGTGTTTATCTAAAACTTGCCAATTCACTTTCAATTATCAAGACTTCTGTCTTCAATTATCTCAAAGTTGGGTAATCTGGTCATCTCGACAACCAGGAATGTACTTCTTTGTAATATTACCTCGGCATATCTTTAACTTGTAAATTTTTCTGAAATTTCAACGAGTGTTTAAGCCAACTCTAGATTGTGAATTCCAACTCCCAAGCATTATTCTCTAGTTCTCTGCCCCCTAATGTGAACTTAAGTTTCACTTAGGTTCTCATTAAGCATGTGGCTATGACCTTGTTGCCGACGTTATGTTCAAATAGAGACTAGCCAAGGTTCTCAACCTTGGTTTCTCTGTTAACCTTATTGAAATGTACTTTGTTTCAATCTGTGTCTGACTCTGCCGATATGGCAAGTCCAGGTTAATTCAACTTAGTTCAACTCCATTATATGCAAGTGTCATTCAACTCTGCCATATAATGAGTCTAAGTTACTCATCATGTTTCTCTTAGAAACATTGCCAACTTAGTTCAACTCTATTATATGCAAGTATAATTCAACTCTGCCATATAATAAGTCTAAGTTATTCGTCATGTTTCAATCAGAAACATCGCCAACTTAGTTCAACTCTATTATATGCAAGTATAATTCAACTCTGCCATATAATAAGTCTAAGTTATTCGTCATGTTTTAATCAGAAACATCGCCAAGGGACTAGGCAATCATTTTACACAAGTGTGAAATTAAAAATCAAGCTAAAATTTTATTATTTACTTCGGCTAACAACAAAAAGCTTTAAAAAATGCAAAATCTAATGATAGAAAAACTTTAGGTTGCAAGTGTTCCAGGGTCTTGGCAACTCTTTGCCTTCACTGTCTTCAAGCGGATATGTCCCATTGCCTAGGACTGAGATGATTCTGTATGGTCCCTCCCAATTTGGGCCAAGCTTGCCTTCTCTGGGATCTTTCTTGTTGCCGATGACCTTTCTCAAGACGAGGTCCCCGACTTGAAACTCTCGTAAGTTAACCTTTTTATTGTAAGCCCTACCAAGTTGCTGTTGGTATGCTCCCAACTGAATTGCTGCTTTCTCCCTTATTTCTTCTAACAGATCCAGGTCTCGGGCCAAGAAAGCCTCATTGGTCCCATTTTCTACTCCACAGGTTCTAATCCCTGGGATGCCAATCTCGAGTGGAATAACTGCTTCTGTGCCATAAGCCATGGCGAATGGGGACTCCCCAGTTGATCTTCTCGGCATAGTCTGATATGCCCAGAGTACATTGGACAACTCATCCACCTACTTTCCCTTTGCTGCTTCCAGTCTCTTCTTGATCCCATCCAAAATAACCTTATTGGATGCGTTCGCTTAACCATTACTCTGAGGGAAGCTTGGAGTAGAGTAATAGTTCTTAATTTTGTACTTTGCACAGAAGCTCTTTATTAGCTTACTGTCAAACTGCGTACCATTGTCTGCTATTATCGCCCTTAGGATCCCAAACCTAGTGATGATGTTCTTCCATATGAAGTTCTTTACATCAATGTTCCGAATCTTAGCAAGGGGTTCAGCTTCTACCCACTTGGTGAAGTAATCTGTTGCTACCAGCACGAATTTCCCTTGTCCAGTCACTTAAGGCAGTTGTCCAATAAGATCCATGCCTTATTGGGCAAATGGCCAAGGGCTGGATACTGGGTTCAAATCCACTGCTGGTTGGTGTATCAAAGGTGCAAACCTTTGACACTTCTCACACTTTTTGACATAAGCTTCAGCATCTTTCTACATATAGGGCCACCAGTACCCCTCGATAATGGCTCGATGAGCAAGTGACCTGCCCCCAGCGTGGCTTCCATATACTCCTTTGTGTATTTCATATAGGAAGTCTTCAACTTGTGAAGGATGTGCACAGCTCAAAAGGGGACCGGTAAAAGATCTTCTATAGAGCTGTCTTTCTGCTATTCGACTAAGTCTTATTGACTTCAGTTTGATCTTGTGTGCTTCTTTACGATTATCTGGCAGCTTCCTATCTCTACGGAACACTATTATCGCATCCATCCAACTTGGTCCCATCTCCACACATATTGCCTCGTACTCTGTGTTCATTGGTTCTACACTTGAACCTGACAAATAGTGAACCATTATTGTCCTTGCGTCTCCCTGTTTTATTGCACTAGCCAGGTTGGCCAAGGCATCAGCATGGTTGTTGTCAGCTTGGCTAACTTGTTGTACTTGGCAATTTTTGGAATAATGCTATCAGTCTGCCCACCTCCTTTACATAGGCCATCATCAATTCATCTCGGGTTGCGTATTCGCCCGTTGCCTGGTTGACGATAAGCTGGGAGTCATAGAAGACCATTACCTCGTCGGCTTCCATTGCTGCCGCCAACTTTAATCCTGCGATCAGTGCTTCACACTCTGCTTCATTGTTTGAGGCCTTAAACCCCAAATGAATGGATTGTTCTAGTATTTGCCCATCCGGCGATACTAGTACTACTCCTGCCCCTGCTCCTTATCGATTTGAACTTCCATCAACAAATAGGCGAAAGGAGTCACCGACGTAAATACTGCAAGGCCTGAGTTTCTCTTATTTCCTCTGTTCTGCTATCTCCAGCTGGGTTTCTCTATGTTCACCTGGACATCGTATACCTTAGCTTAACAGAGCCCGATGTATGATGGCGTTTGGTGTGAACTCGGCCATGAAGTCGGCCAAAACTTGGCCTTTGATTGCTGTTCTGGGTCTGAATTCCAGGTCATATTAGCCCAACACCACTGCCCATCTGGCTATCCTGCCTGTCAGATCTCCTTGCTGCAACAGGGACTTCAAAGGATGCTCAGTTAATACCACAATCTTGTGGGCCTGAAAGTAATGATTCAGCTTCTTGGAGGCCATTACTAAAGCCAGTGTCAGTTTCTCCAAGGGTAAGTATCTTGTTTCTACAGCTGCCAAGGTTTTACTTACTTAGTAAACTGCCTTCTGTTATCCCTTTTCTTCTCTGATTACCACTGCACTTACTGCATGCTCTGAAACTGCCAAGTATAAGAGCAGTTCCTCTCCAGGTATTGGATTTAAGAGAGCTGGAGCGGTGGTCAAGTATTTTTTAAGTCGGCCAAGATGACTTCGCATTCTTCTGTTCATAAGAAGTCTGTGGCCTTCTTTACTAAACTAAAGAAAGGTTTGCATTTTTCAGAACTTCTGCTTATAAACCTATTCAGGGTTGTAGCCCTTCCAGTCAATATTTGCACTTGTTTTGCCGATGTTGGGCTCTTCAAGTCCAAGATGGCCATGATCTGATCCAGGCTTGCCTCAATGACTTTTCTGGTAACCAAGTATCCCGGGAACTTTCCTGACCCAACTCCAAATGCGCACTTCGACGCATTGAGTCGAAGCCAAAATGTTTTTAGGATATCAAAGACTATTTTCAGGTCGGCCAGATGATCCTTAGATTCCTTGGTCTTCATGACCATGTCATCAATGTATTCTTCCACTATTTTGCCTCTTAGATGTCTGAACATCTTTGTCACCAATCTCTAGTAGGTTGCTCCTGCATTTTTCAACCCGAAAGGCATTACTCTATAGCAATAAAGCCCTTTTGAGGTCATAAATGCAGTTTTCTCCTCATCTTAGGGGTACATGGCTATCTGATGGTATCCCCTGTATGCGTCCAGGAAACTCATCCTTCCTTGTCCTGAGGTGGCATCCACCAATTGGTCAATTTTGGAGAGTGAGAAACTATCCTTTGGGCAAGCCTTGTTTAAGCTGGTGAAGTCCACACAGACCCTCCACTTCCCATTCTTCTTCTTCATGACAACTGTGTTTGTTAACCATGTTGAGTAGTTTACCTCTCGAATGGCTCTGCCCTCTAGAAGTTTATCGACTTCTTCTTCTACTGCGTCAACATGCATCAACGTAGGCCTTCTTGCTTGCTGGATGATAGGTTTAGCCGATCTGTCCACATTCAGTCTGTTTAGCCGATCTGTCCACATTCAGTCTATGGCAAGTGACCTCGGGATCAATGCTAGGCATCTCAATTGGTGTCCAGGCAAACACCTCAAGGTTTGCTCTTAAGAATGCCTCTAATTCCTTTTCCTCTTCCTCGGCCAAGCCTGAGCTGAGGAGGAAGGAGCGCTCTTCATCCCCTTACTAGACTAAGATCTTCTTCAGGGCTTCCTCACTTTTCTCGGCTGGTTCTTTGCCGACGTCCTCAAAGACCTCATTGTCTTCATCCTCAATCTTTACTGTTTTTGCTCCTCGTATGTTGCAGGTAGATTTCATTGCTGCTATGGAGCAGTTCTTTGCCTGTACCTGATCCCCTCTGACCTCATCAATTCCATGCTCTGTTGGGAACCGTAACAACTGGTGCAGTGTTGAGGGGACTACTCCCATTGCATGCACCCATGGCCTTCCAAGGATAACATTGTAAGGGGAGGGGGTGTCAATTATTGTGAACTCTGTGTTGACCTTCTTGGTGCCAGCTTGCACCTCCAAACTTACTGCTCCTAGGGGCTACGTCGGCATTCCATTGAACCCGACCATTGGACCATTGGATTGTTCCAAATCATCTTAGTGAAGGCCAAGCTCCTTGTAACACCTAACATACATGATGTCACAAGAGCTACCCTGGTTGATCAGAATTCACTTTACCTAGCACTCTCCAATCTGGAGGGATATTACCAAGGCATCGTTGTGTGGATGCAGCACCATCTCTAGATCGTTCTCGGCAAAGGACACCATTGGTCCCTGGCACTCGTCTACCCTAGGTCTCTTCTGCCGGACCTGATACACATGCTGTAAGTGTTTTACCTTTTGAGTTTTCCCATGTATCTTGTTCTCATTGACCTTCGAGTGAATCACATTGATCACTCGAGGTCCGCCTGCCTGCGGTTGTGGTGCTGGATGAGGTGGTGTTGTCGGTGCTTGAGGGAGTCTCGCTTGCTCTTCCCTTGTCTTGGCCTCATCCACCAAGTCCCTTAGATGACCTTGTTTTACCAGGTCTTCTAGATGTGCTTTTAGGGCTCTGCACCCGTGAGTTAGATACCCGTCCTCATTGTGAGAGGCACAACGCTTCCCCTAACTCCTCCCCATAAATTCACCAGGAATCTTCTCTGGTGCTCTATAATAGGGTTGATTCCAGATTCTTTCCAAGACTTTGTAAACTAGAATTCGGAATATGGTTGTGACTGCCTGTGTAGCCCTCAATCTTGTCTGTTGCTTATTGTATCCATTATTACCTCAGCTTCACTTCGATGAGCTGTTTCTCTTTTCTTGTTTGGACGCCTTTGTCCTTGGCGTGTCCTCCTCGGCTCTTGCATACTTCTCTATCCTGGCCATTAGTTCCTCCATACTTTTTGGTAGTGTCTTTGCCAGTGACTTTTGAAGTGAACAATTATCATGCAGGCCATTCTTAAAAGATACGACCGCCACCTCTCGGTTGCATCTTGGTATTCGGTTGAATACCTCATAATATCTTTTGGTATAGGCCCTAAGGCTCTCATCCTCGCCAATTCTCAGAGCCATTAGGGAGTCCACCCTCAATGACTGTAGTTTGTTTGTTACAAACCTGGCCACGAATATCTCGGCCAGGCCCTTCCAGCTTTTCATAGTTCCTTTTGGCAACTTGTGAAACCAGTCTGATGTGATTTTCCCAAAGGATGAGGGGAACACTTTGCAGAGTAATGGCTCGTTCCCGGTGTATAGTGCCATTGAGTTCAGGTACAAGCCGACATGAAAGTTAGGGTCGGACTTTCCATTGTATATCTGTAATCTTGGCATGTGGAACCTCTTTGGGGCCTCAAATTTGTCCAATTCCACCGAGAACGGCGTTCTCGGCTTGACAGGAGAGGTTACCTCGGCATCTTGTCACTTCCTCTGGAGGTAATCCCTCAAATCCTCATTGGTCCGTCCAGGAGCTCGGCTATCAACAAATTTTAGCCTTTTTGGTGCGCTACTTCCAGCGTCATTATGAGTCCTCTTGGACCTCCCTCCGTTAGTCGTATCGAAACAAAGCTCCCTCTCTTGAACATGGTAACGTTCTTTGGTACGATGTGTTTTCCGAGACTCTCCTCTTATCGACTCTCCTCGCCCGATCTCCCTTGAAGGCCGGTGAGAATGTTCTTTAGTCCTGTCATGCCGAGGGATTGCAGGAATTGTCTTCTGCCCCCTGTCTGGGCATCTTTTTTGGCCGCTGGAACTAGCGTATCTTGTAATGGAAACGGTGGTTGCATGACGTTGTTCTGCATCATGAAATTGACGACCGATTGCAGGTCCGCCAATTTATTTGCCATTCCCTTCATCTTGTCATCCCTCCGCAGGCATCTATCCTTCTACACGTGGAGGTCGTTCTCGTTATAATACCCGCCTCGGTCTGCCTTCTTTGGCACGTCGCCCTCCTGGCCAACGTCTTTCTCTCCGGGATTTTAATCATGAGTTTCCCCGTTGCAATTATCCTCCTCTACGTCAGGGTCAATGTGTTTACCACTTCCAGTAGGGATGCCATCCCCAATCGTCTCTTTCTGTCCATCATTAGCCATCTATTCTCCTTTCTTTCCCACAGACGGCGCCAAATTGTGTGTGTTGATTTCTGACCACACTGCCAAACAGGTACTCAGCTGGAGAACACCGGCAGAATAGATGGCGCCCGAATGACCTGTCACAAAAAGATAAGACTCCGGCGGTGGTTCGTCCACCAGGGGGCACTCCAACGATCAAGTCAGTACTCAATTATCTCTCAAAGATAGAAAATAGTGCTTTAACTCACTAGCCAGAATACAACAAACGTACCATAGACCCACGAGGGTGCCTTACTTTTATAGCTAACACTGACCTGATCCCCGTAGAAGCCTTGCTTCAATGGACTCTGGCTCAATGTTTATCCAGGACTCTCAAACAGATAGAGATAAACTCCCTAGGAGCCTTATCCTTATCCAGGCTGAAGTCTTCTCTCATTCTAGGACTCTTATCCATGATCCGTTCATCTCGAATTCCGGTATCTTCGCAAGAAACTTCGGCCTAGCTGAGATCACTTCGGCGTCAAGACCAGGACACGTGACACCTCCACTGGCACTTCGGTGTCACCTTGGCCACGTGTTATTACTCAAAAAATATGTCCCCATATATATCAAGAAGAAGAAGAAAAAAAAAAAAGGGAGGTGTTGATGAATATATATCAATATATATATAGGAGGTGTTGATGATGAAGAAATTAAAAGGAGGTGTTAATGAATATATATCAAGATATATATATATATATATGAGGTGTTAATGAATATATATCAAGATATATATATATATATATCTTTGATTGAAAAAAAATGTCAATTTCAGATTTCCATAGCAGACAAAAGAATGGTATTGTGATGTTATTGTGATGTTTTCTAGTAAGTATAGGAGGTGTTGATGGATATGTAGAAATGGAGTATATAGAGATATAGTAGAGAGAGAAAAAAGAATGGCATTTTTTGTAAATTTGAAGTTGTGCAAGGGGTATTTTCGTCTTCAAAATGAACATACTCTCTACATAGGCGAGTGCTTCTCACGTTCTGTCATGTTAGACAGAAAAGCTAGCGGTGCACCTTGGTCCATCAACCACATGGGGGTTATGTGGTGATATTCGAATGTTAAGAGGGTAAATCGCACCCGGCCTAAACCACAGGGGTAAAGTGAAGTTACCCCTTTTTTATATTCTTCTAAAAGATAAGGACTTGAATAGTAAATTTTTTTAATACAATTTTTTTTTAACAAAAGAAAAAAACACTAAGAAAATGAATGACTTTTTTAGGACTTGTCAAACTTGGTGGATCCTATTAAATTTTTTTAAATCTCAATTGTCAATTAAATAAATTAAAATAAAAAATGAAATTTTTTTTTTTTTGCGTAAATTGCTAAAAAGTGACTTTTGCTAAAACAAAATAGAAAGAAACATTAATTTTCTATTAAAAGTGATGGTTTGTGAAATTTCTTTTTTTATTAAAAAAATGAAGATTAAAAGTGATAATTTATTATTCATCTTGAATTTTTTTCAAATCAAATGAAAATACCATTTTAAAATTTCTTCTTACCCTTTTTTTTTATTCAAATACTTTCATTTTGTAAAAAAATTTATTTTTATTCTATTGAAATTAGTTTATGCCATTGTAAAAATTAATTTTTTTGATATCAACTTATTCAATGATCCTTTCTAAAAGGTGTATTTTATAAAATTTTCAGAAAATATTCTATTGGAAAAACTTAAGCATATTGCTTTTGTGTTTGTTCATTAATATTAAATTTATTTATTTATTTTATTTATTATTTAAAAAATAAATTAGCAAATAAATTTATATATTTATATATACAATTTTGTTTCAGTTGGTCAAGTTATTTGGTGTCTCTATTCAAGTCTACTCAAATTTACTTGGGAAAATTATGCAAATAGTCCCTGTAGTTTACATGATGTGTCAATTTGGTCTCTGTAGTTTCAATTTGCTTGATTTTGCCCCTTAATTTAACGGATTGTGTCATTTTAGTTCAATAAATAACGGTTGTTAAGTTAATTTAACGAAAAGTCAAACCATGTGTCATTTTGGTCCCTGTATTTTCCACAATGTGTCAATTTAGTCCCTGTCAAAATCGAAAAAATTGAAACTACAAGGACCAAATTGATACATCGTGTAAAGTACAAGGACCAAATTGACACATTGTTTGACATTTTGTTAAATTAACTTAACAACCGTTATTTATTGGACTAAAATGACACAATTCGTTAAATTAAGGGGCAAAATCGAGCAAATTGAAACTACAGAGACCAAATTGACACATCGTGTAAACTATAGGGATTATTTGCATAATTTACCCAATTTACTTTGAATTTTTAAATTTCTGCATAGATTCTTATTGAATTAAAAATTATGTTACCTAATTTTTGAAAAATTTCAAGTTTGACTCGAGTTGCTTGGGTTGAGCTCACCCAAATTTGCAACTCTAGAAAGAGGATTTTACTCCCGTTCAAAAAAAAAAAAAAGGGTTAAAAGTTACATGATTGAATTTGTGACAAATTAAAAATTGATACATAAATTGTGGTAAAATTATGGGACTTAAATTGTAGGTTCCAATCTTTTTTGTTTTCATAATTTGCATGCAAACATCTAACTATTTATATTATTTTATATAAAAATATGTTATTAATTTTTTCGCAACAGGTTTACCACTAGTACACATATAAAGCAAAAGGGTCTTTCTAACAATAAGTCTTGTGGGAGCTCTAAACTCTCAAACTAATTTTGTTAATTTGTTAAAATTTAAAGAAATAAATTTTTTAAAAAGAACATTGTTTACAATCAAATAAACTTAAACTAAAAAAAATAAGAAGCCTCTAATTATCCATGATATTGAATTTCAAAATTGAAACCAATATGGTAAATCACACTCATCCTTTCTGAAAATAATGTTGATTAAAATAATTCAACTAATAATGTTGAATTTCAAAATTCAAAATAATATTGTAAGCCACCCTCATCCTTTCCAAAAATAATACCGATGAAAATAATAAATACAATATAAAATCTGCAATTCTCTCCTAAGATGTACCTCATACTCAATATTTTTCGCAAGCCGATCAACTCTCTTCATGTATTGGTGCAAATGTTAGTCTCTCTGTGATGACCGGGTACGTTATTCGTCTCGTTCCTCTTTGTTTAACCTTGGGTTTGCCTTTGCTAGAGTGTCAGGTTTAGCCAAGAGTCTTGTTAACGGTTTGAGGCTTGTTGCATTTGAAAGCTTTTCTCAAAATCCTTGTCCTTGTTTATTCTGTGTCAAGTTCCTCTTGTTTCGAAAGGTACGGGGTTGAATCCCGGGTGTCCCGAGTTGAGCTGGGGTGATTTCAGGCTGGGAGGCTGAACCGCATGTGTGAGGCCTTGGGCCGCACGTGTGGAAGAGGGGCTGCATGTGCGGAAAACAAGGGAAGCCCTGAGTGCACACTACATTATATGCACATGCAGAAGGAAGTGTAGAAGGAGGTGCGGGGATGAGTGCCGCATGTGCAGGAGGCACACTGCACAAGTGCGGGAGTGAGTGCCGCACGTGCGGGAGATGCTGAGTCCGAAAATTAGCTTTTTCTTTCTTCTTGGGCTATGTGTATATCACTTTTTGTATCACTCTCTCTCTCTACAAACCCTTTTCTCCTCTTTCTCTCTACATTTCCTACACCAAACAAGATCAAAACCTTGATTTCTTTAAATCCAGTAGAGTTTTGCCCATAGTTCCTTCATCAAAGTTGAAGAACTTTTCGAGGGCTACATTATGTGCGGTGGAGATCGGATTTCAACACCATTGGATTTGGATCTTTCATCTCTCTTTTTTTTCCAAGAACTTGAGGTAGAAATTTTCTTATAGTTATATATATGTTTTTGTAAGATTTGGTTAAATTTCGAAATTTCTTTTTGATAGCTTTGAAATTTGAGTGTTGGCTAAAAAATGTGAGTGATTTTAAAAGTGGGTTTACCCTTGTTTCTTTTAAATAATCTCTTAAGGGTTTGAACTACATTGGTTGAGGGATGCTGTTCTCTTTTTAAAGTTCCTCTCAAATGTTTGGGTGTGTGTGTTGTTGTGGTGAGAAAAACCTAGAAATTTGGGGGTTTTTAAAAAGAAGTTGAGAATACATGGTTGATATTATTAATATATTATTTTATGTGCCAAATGAGTAAAGAAAATGGAAAATTTCTTGAATATATACAAATACATATATAGATGATGGGTTTCATAACATATGAGAATTGTTGAGATTGGAAGTTGTTGTCCAAATATTGCTATAGTCTTGAAATGACTAAAATGTTGGGAATGTATGAATTATGGAAATGTGGCTATATATTGACGAATTTTAATGAATATGTGTCTATTTTGTGAAATAGCATTGAAAGGAGAAATGAGAATTTTTATTATTAGGGAATATTTGTTAGAGATATTTCAAAGTGTAGGAATATTATAGCGATCCCGGGTTTTAACCCTTGTTGTACAGCGATCCGGGGTTGGTCCCGTGGACATTAGCAGTTGTATCTATCTTGTTGTCATTCTTTAATTCCATTTATTTGAGTTTTAGGATGTGTTGGGCTTGTTTCGAGCAGGTGGGTTGAGCCTTGGCCTAAAATCTTGTTACTGTGTTTTTGGTCTTTTCGCTCGAGCGGGTCTTAGAGCGCTCGAGCGGGTATTGCACACTCCCAGTATTTCGAGCTCTGCAAAACTTCTACAGGTGCGTTATTTACGCTCGAGCGGGTTTCTTGCTCTCGAGCGGGTCGCGCTCGAGCGAGCTTGTTGGCGCTCGAGCGGCTGGCACATTTTTGGCGTAAATTCTGGGAGGGAGAGTTTTGCGCTCAAGCGGTCTGGTTTTTCACGCTCGAGCGGGTGAACTCTATTTTTGTGTCTTGACGCTCGAGCAGTCATTATTGCGCTCGAGCGGACCATGGTTTTTGTTCTTTACGCTCTAGCGTTGTGTTTTACGCTCGAGCGGGAATGTCGTATAACAGAAGGTAGCTGGGCACTTTTGAATCACTTTTTACACTTCCTCTCTCTCTCTCTCTTACTTTCCAAAAAGCTATTTTGAGAGCTTCTCTCTCTAGAAACTCCCTACTCTCTAGGGTTTGATCTAGTTAGAGTGTCCTCCTTCCCTTCGGCCTTTGTAAGAGTTGTGTTGATCGTCAAGGGCGTCGTTTTGATCCGAAAAGTTTGGAATTTGGAGCACTTTGGTTTTGGTCTCTTCTCCATTCGAACTCTAACTTCGAGGTAGGGATATCCTACTCCTCTTTATGAGTTTTGTCTTTAAATTTTAGCATTTTGATATGTTGGAGGTTGTTGGGTAATTTTGAGAAAGTTTGGGCCTTTGTGTAATTTTACAAAAGTTGGGGTTTTAATTATATAAACCTACATGCATTTTAGGCATATAGAAATGAGATTAATGTTGGAACATTGATGGAAATGGAACCTTAGGGTTGTTTTGTGAATTATGGTAATTTGCCCTAATTGGTTTAATTAATTCATGTATATAATTAATTAAAGAAAATGAGGAGTTGAGTTGAGAATGTTGAAGTTGGGAATGTATGGGACGAAAGGGTGTAGTTGAATCATTGATTGCTCACCTAGTTGAAATGTTGATATATTATCCATTTGTGCATTTATTTCCCGTTTAGAAATAATTGCTTTGGGCTACCCGTGGAGGGTAGTATTGATTGTTGTAGACAATGCATGATGATTAAGCAAACTAAGACTAATCAATTGGATGTGTCATAGGGTATGAGGTTGATAGAATACATTGACTTTATGTATTGATTGATTGTGCACATGACCTATGTGTTTATATGCATTATGTGTAGACGGATGATAGAATACATTAACTTTATGTATTGATTGATTGTGTATATGATTCTGTGTTGATATGCATTGCTTGTGTATGGGAGGAGATGGGGGATGTACTCCACGGTTTAGGGGAAGATGGGGGATGTACCTCTAAACCGGTTAATGGTTAAGGGAAGATGGGGGATGGACCCAGGGATGTAGCTCATATGCTCTCCCATTGTAGTAGTGATATAGCTCATATGCTTATCAATTGAAGTGCTAATACAGCTCATATGCTTATCTATTGGAATGTTGATATAGCTCATATGCTTATCTGTTGTAGTAGTGATATAGCTCATATGCATATCTATTGAAATGTTTGTTTGATATGATATAGCACTAAAATGTATATCATCATCGTTCGTGAAGTATGGAAGTGGTTTATGTGTTATTGATACAACACCAAAATGTGTATCCACCTTGAATTTCGAAAGTGTTCTAGTGATGAACTATAATCTCATCAAATGTTTTGACCAGAGTACTGAGCCTTGTTTTCAAACTCATAGTTGAATAAGATATGGAAAGTGAATTATAACATAGACTTGACTGTCATGGAATTGTAATAAGATGTAAATGGAAGTGTAAGTGTTGACCATCTATCAGTTGCTAATCTTTTAGGCATTGTTCATTGTTGGTTTAGTATATTTCTACTGGGTTGTGGCTCACCCTATATGGGAACATCATTTTCAGGTACAGGTAGCATGTCACCTCCAAGGGCATAGCTTGGGAGGCTAGAGGCAGACATACTTTCGTTGTTTTATTTTCCTTGATTGTATTACATATAGATTCAAGCCAAGGACTTAATGTGAAATTGAGTTAGCACTCTCTTTTGTAACCAAGTGTTAACTTGGAAAGCTGTAAGCCCGTAGGGCATTTTCTTTTGTTGTAAACATGTAATACTTTTGTAATGAAATACTCTGATGAATAAATGAATGTGAACCTTTTATGTATCAATGCATGTCTCTATATGGATGGGTTTAATGTTATTATTTTGAGGGTGTGACAACTTGGTATCAGAGCGTACCGGGTTCGAATACTTTGGGTACGTGGGAAGTGATTAGTATCACAATGGGTTTGTCTCGCTTGTTAGAGACCTGGATGTAATGTTATGTACTTATGTGATAACATGTCTATGTGATTATTTGGGTATGGAACGTAGTTTCTTGGATGTTGATTGGATCCTTGGGTTTCTGGGAGTCCTGTTGGGAAAGGCACTTGATCAATGTTGTTTCTAACCGGAACTCTAGTAACGCCTCGGGACTATCATTATCCGGAGATGAAATTCGTAAGTACTTATGTGTTTATGTGCTTACGTGTAGTGAATTACAGTTGTCCATGCATTAGGACGCGAGTGTTTAGTTTCGGCACATTTATGAATGTGCTAATGTCGTTGGTTACTTTTACTAGGATGCTTAGGCGAGGAAGTTGTGATTTCCCTCCTTCCGCTCGGGAAGAGTTACGGAAACAGTTTGTGGAGTTACGCCAAGGTACTACACCTTTGGTGCGGTTTGAAAGGTGGTTTGCTAACCTGTCGAGGTTTGCTCCAGAATTGGTGGAGACGGAGGAATTGCGTTGTTTCGAGTTTGAGAGTAAGCTGCGTGATGACATCCGTGAAAGGATTGCGGGGTCTTGGCATAGGAGTTACAGTGTGCTTGTTAGGGCTGCGACTCATGTGGAGGCAGCGGTGCTAGCTATGGGCCAGAATAGGGAGGAGGCCGTTTCGGCGACTCCTGTGATTCAGAGTGTTGGTAGGCCTTTTAAGAGGCAGAGGGGTTTAAACCTGCAACAGGGAGGTCAGGCTAAAGCTACCCTTCCAGTGTCGAATTGGGGTCCGGGAGAAAGTAAACAGAGGGGTGTCATTTGTTTCAAATGTGGTCTGTGGGGCCACAAGGTTTCGGTTTGCCCACAGAAGAAGGGGGCAAGGTTAGTAGTTCAACCAGTAGTTGCACCACCGGGACCTTCTAGCCAGCCAGGTTTTGGGCCGATCGAATGTTTAGTGGGGAAACAGTCGTTGGGGCTTCCATCAGCTCGGACTTTGGACCAGGCTCGTACTCGGGAGCCGCTTACCTGTTGGGGTTGTAATCAGCCGGGTCATATCCAACGTTTCTGTAACAAGTCGGGGACTTCTTTGGGAGTTTTACAACCTAGTCGGGTCCAGCCTTATTCGATTGGGCAGGGGCAGTATTGTTTTGGCGGACAAGCAGGCCAGATTTCGAGGGCCTCAGAGGAGTCGAGTTCCCAAGCCCCAGTTGGGGGAAGCTCGCAGTTATTCCAAGTGTGGCCGGTTGGGGCACATCAGTAGTCCGTATTTGTGGCTTGTAAGCTCATAGAATATCTTGGGTCAGAGAATGACTAACTTTTGATGTCCAGCGAGGGACGGTGGTGTGGTAATACCGAGGGGGTGGTTTTGTTTTGACTAATCCGTTTTGTAATCGGTGAATTATCATTTTGTAATCATTGGGTTTTGTTGTGTAACCAATTTGTTTTGGAAATGTTGGAACATCAAGGTTGTTTGTTTCTGTATATATGTTTATATAGTTATGTGTGCCAGTACTTATCTATTTTCCTGAAATGGGCCAGCTAGAGCATGTAGCGGCTCTAAAAGTTTTATTAATATGATAGGTTGTTGTGAGACCATAAAACCTTTGGTAATAATGTATTCTTATGCGTGTGATTTGGCTTTGAAAAAAAAATGAGGGCTGATGAACCGTGTTTTCAAATTTGAAAGGATTACTGAGGGATGCGTATCTTAATCAGAATTACAAGGGGGTGAGAACAGTTATACTTGCCGGGTGTTCGAAATTTCATTAGTGTTATCTAATTGATTTTATGCGTGTGAAAGTGATGTTAGTCTACTGTCGCGGGAACTCCTCGAGTGGATGTGAAGTGCGAGATTAATGCTAGGTATAGTATGTATTTAACATGGTATTTTACTAGGGCATAACGCATAATCTTGTTAAGATTAGACTTGTACCTTCGTGGTGGGTAATGATGCCGAATTGGCATGTGTAATGATTGGTCGTTTCAATAGAGGGAGTGTTAGTCCCTATATAAGGGTGCGGCTGTCGGCATCGGGAGTGGTGTGTTGTGAGCAGCTGGTGCTATACTTTGGATAGTAGCTTATGGACGTTTCCTAAGTTTTTGGACTTCCTTATTTTAATCGAAAGTGATAGGTTTGTACCTTAACACTGGTTAGGTCGGGAGGTGCTATTAAGAGGGTTAATTGGGTGTATAGCCCGTAGTTAGGATGTGACCCGTGGCTGGAGTCACAGCGGTATGATGTTTGCAGTTGGAGATGTGAGTTAATAATGAGAAGGTTGAGGACTTTTACTCCTCTAGGAATTTAGAATGGTGCATCTTTGAAAGCCTTGTCGGCGACATGCGACGATGTCGGGGTTAGTTCATGGTAGTTGTCTAGCGGTAGCTTCGGCTAGTGGTTTGGCACTGAGGCTGGGTGTCTTGATTGTACTCGCAGGGTGAGTGACATGTAAGGATTGGAATGAAGGGTGGACCCTATAGGTCGTTGGCGGATGAAGGTACTACGTTGGCTTGTGTTCGGTACGAACGGTTACTTGGTAATGTTGAATATCACGGTGTAGCAAACCCTGTCAGTTAACTCAGTATGAGGGGGGGGTATGCAAATTTTATTACTTCGGGCTTTAGTCGAGGTGGTGAGTGAAATCTCTAAATGAGAGAGTTTTGCACAGTGCGATGCGTGTTAGTGTGCGGTTCGTATGTTGTTATTTGATGATGGGTAGAAGGGAATCAGTCTTAGAAAATCCCAGAAGAATTCGTTGGTAAGGCTATAGTATGGTTTCTAATTGAAATCGAGAGGTTGGATGTTTGGTAAAGTTAGGACACTTTAGCATAAGTGTCCGTCATCCAGTTTGGACAGTGGTAACACAAGTGAAGTGGGAGAGTTGTGAAACGAGAGTGAGGCACTCAGTCAGACTCATTTTGACTCATTCGGTCCTTGTTTGTGTGTTGTAAGGCAAGGGGGTGTGCAATGTTATCCGTTGTGTCGTTGCGGTATTGGGAATTTCAAGTGTTCAGGAGTTCTTTTTATGAAAGTTCTGTTTTTGGGTACAGTGTCATCAACGTGAGTATGACGGGTTTTGTGGGATGGCTATGATGTGTTCCACTTGGGGTTCACTGAGTACTCTTCGTAAACTAAGATGATTTTTATTCAAGACCTTGAATTTATGGGGTAGTAATGTACCGTAATGTTGTTCCTTACCCGTGCTTCGTCTTACACCTGTTTTGTGAAAGTTGACTGGAAGCCTTGTGGGCGAATGTTCTCGTGTTTCCTATGTTGGGGCAGTACGTACTAAACACTGGTTTGGGTACTGTCGGTAGTCGAGACGTAGTAGACGTCTCAGAACACGATATTGGTTACGTGGGTCTTACTGTTACCATTGTTATCGGGCCTTGGAGAGTGGGATCTTCCCATCAATTGAGATGTTGTGGAAACGTAGTGGGGTTGAAGTATCTGGATTCATTGGTAGGTATCTGAGCGCATATTGAATATCTTGTTGTATTGATGAACTGTACGAATATTACATGTGTTTCAGTCTATGGCAATATTATAAAGGTTAATTTAGCATTATATATGTTAAATATGATGTGGAAATGCAAATGTATCATTAACAGTGAATGTGTTTTGATATTGTGAACCATGCATGTTAGAAGTTATTGAATTTGAAAGAAATGCATATCGATAATGCATGTTATAGCATATATTGTAAATTGTCTCTTGAATAGAGATAGGGTAACCGGTAATGGGTTAGATTGTTGAATACTAAATTGTGTATTGCGGAGAAATTGATTCAATTTAAACGTTATGAGAAATTTCAATGAGAAGTCGTGGCCAAATCAATTGAGAATGGTTAGGTGTTATGAGTAACACCGTGTTTATGAAAAATGTTTACAAAACTCTTGGATTTCGCATGGGGCATGCAAAATTTATTTCAGAATGTTAACGTTGAAAACTTGATTATTTTTTAGAAAATGCCTTTTTAACCAGAGAATAATTTTCTATGTATTCATACAAAAGCTTGCATTAGTTGTTCTATTCGGGATTGTGATTGTTGAGTAGTGACTTAACTTGGCGCGCTAGTCGGTTGTTTTGGTGAGTTATCTCAGAGAGGGTTTAGTTCTGTTGAAGTTTCGTATGTCGGGGTGTTGCTTTCCTTTGGACCATGTTTCCTTGTTAAGCCTTTCCATGTGTGAGGGTAAAAAGTAGAAAATCAGTTGTGAGATTAACTTCTTGTGAGATTAACTTCTTTGTATTGTGAGCTTTGTGATCAGTTGGCCTTGTGTTTTGACGTTTCCTTAATTTCGGGGACGAAATTCTTTAAGGGGGGGAGGTTGTAGCGATCCCGGGTTTTAACCCTTGTTGTACAGCGATCCGGAGTTGGTCCCGTGGACATTAGCAGTTGTATCTATCTTGTTGTCATTCTTTAATTCCATTTATTTGAGTTTTAGGATGTGTTGGGCTTGTTTCGAGCAGGTGGGTTGAGCCTTGGCCTAAAATCTTGTTACTGTGTTTTTGGTCTTTCCGCTCGAGCGGGTCTTAGAGTGCTCGAGCGGGTATTGCACACTGCCAGTATTTCGAGCTCTGCAAAACTTCTACAGGTGCGTTATTTACGCTCGAGCGGGTTTCTTGCGCTCGAGCGGGTCGCGCTCGAGCGAGCTTGTTGGCGCTCGAGCGGCTGGCACATTTTTGGCGTAAATTCTGGGAGGGAGAGTTTTGCGCTCGAGCGGTCTGGTTTTTCACGCTCGAGCGGGTGAACTCTATTTTTGTGTCTTGACGCTCGAGCAGTCATTATTGCGCTCGAGCGGACCATGGTTTTTGTTCTTTACGCTCTAGCGTTGTGTTTTACGCTCGAGCGGGAATGTCGTATAACAGAAGGTAGCTGGGCACTTTTGAATCACTTTTTACACTTCCTCTCTCTCTCTCTTACTTTCCAAAAAGCTATTTTGAGAGCTTCTCTCTCTAGAAACTCCCTTCTCTCTAGGGTTTGATCTAGTTAGAGTGTCCTCCTTCCCTTCGGCCTTTGTAAGAGTTGTGTTGATCGTCAAGGGCGTCGTTTTGATCCGAAAAGTTTAGGAATTTGGAGCACTTTGGTTTTGGTCTCTTCTCCATTCGAACTCTAACTTCAAGGTAGGGATATCCTACTCCTCTTTATGAGTTTTGTCTTTAAATTTTAGCATTTTGATATGTTGGAGGTTGTTGGGTAATTTTGAGAAAGTTTGGGCCTTTGTGTAATTTTACAAACGTTGGGGTTTTAATTATATAAACCTACATGCATTTTAGGCATATAGAAATGAGATTAATGTTGGAACATTGATGGAAATGGAACCTTAGGGTTGTTTTGTGAATTATGGTAATTTGCCCTAATTGGTTTAATTAATTCATGTATATAATTAATTAAAGAAAATGAGGAGTTGAGTTGAGAATGTTGAAGTTGGGAATGTATGGGACGAAAGGGTGTAGTTGAATCATTGATTGCTCACCTAGTTGAAATGTTGATATATTATCCATTTGTGCATTTATTTCCCGTTTAGAAATAATTTCTTTGGGCTACCGGTGGAGGATAGTATTGATTGTTGTAGACAATGCATGATGATTAAGCAAACTAAGACTAATCAATTGGATGTGTCATAGGGTATGAGGTTGATAGAATACATTGACTTTATGTATTGATTGATTGTGCACATGACCTATGTGTTTATATGCATTATGTGTAGACGGATGATAGAATACATTAACTTTATGTATTGATTGATTGTGTATATGATTCTGTGTTGATATGCATTGCTTGTGTATGGGAGGAGATGGGGGATGTACTCCACGGTTTAGGGGAAGATGGGGGATGTACCTCTAAACCGGTTAATGGTTAAGGGAAGATGGGGGATGGACCCAGGGATGTAGCTCATATGCTCTCCCATTGTAGTAGTGATATAGCTCATATGCTTATCAATTGAAGTGCTGATACAGCTCATATGCTTATCTATTGAATGTTGATATAACTCATATGCTTATCTGTTGTAGTAGTGATATAGCTCATATGCATTTCTATTGAAATGTTTGTTTGATATGATATAGCACTAAAATGTATATCATCATCGTTCGTGAAGTATGGAAGTGGTTTATGTGTTATTGATACAACACCAAAATGTGTATCCACCTTGAATTTCGAAAGTGTTCTAGTGATGAACTATAATCTCATCAAATGTTTTGGCCAGAGTACTGAGCCTTGTTTTCAAACTCATAGTTGAATAAGATATGGAAAGTGAATTATAACATAGACTTGACTGTCATGGAATTGTAATAAGATGTAAATGGAAGTGTAAGGGTTGACCATCTATCAGTTGCTAATCTTTTAGGCATTGTTCATTGTTGGTTTAGTATATTTCTACTGGGCTGTGGCTCACCCTATATGGGAACATCATTTTCAGGTACAGGTAGCATGTCACCTCCAAGGGCATCGCTTGGGAGGCTAGAGGCAGACATACTTTCGTTGTTTTATTTTCCTTGATTGTATTACATATAGATTCAAGCCAAGGACTTAATGTGTAATTGAGTTAGCACTCTCTTTTGTAACCAAGTGTTAACTTGGAAAGCTGTAAGCCCGTAGGGCATTTGCTTTTGTTGTAAACATGTAATACTTTTGTAATGAAATACTCTGATGAATAAATGAATGTGAACCTTTTATGTATCAATGCATGTCTCTATATGGATGGGTTTAATGTTATTATTTTGAGGGTGTGACAAATATTATATGGCATTGATAAATGTTGCATGGCATATCCATTTAATTGGTTATTACACATTTTGAATTGAGAGTTGGAAATTTCATACATTGTGGAAGTAATGTTGTGAAATGAGATTTATTGAAATGTTTTGGGGTACATACGTTGGTAAGTCCGGATTGGAGGTGTAGATGAAATTGATTAAGTTGGCCTAAGTGTCCGGGATAAAAGATCGAAAACATATAAGTCCAGATTGGTTATTACACTTTATTTATTTATTTATTTACTAAATTGATAATAAAAATATAAGTGTTTAACTATCTTTATTTTGGATTTGTGTAGTTTCTATGTCTGTATGATTTTTTTTATTGTTCATATTGTTGTTATTACTTTTTGATATATATAAATTGATAATACAATTACAAGTCTTTCACATGGTAAGGCATCATATATTATTCATTGTGATTTGAGCATTACATAGGAGATTAATTACAAATATAAAATAAATATATTAAATTGGACAGCTATAATCCAATAACACACATCCAAAAACTAACAACTACCAAGCACACAAATCCCAACAACTATACAAGAAATAGCCCAAAATAAAAAGAAATAAACAATTACATATAATCTTCATAATAGAGAAGAAACAATTAATCTTGTCTTTGACATGAATTAATCACCTTACACTTCCGAATATAAATAAAGAAATAATCAACTGAACTAATATCTCATAAGTTGAGTTCCTTGCATTGTTGGCCTTACCAATGTCCATTTTTGTTATTTTGTTTTTCTTCTTTGTTATTTTGTTTTTTTTTTCCAATTATTTTTAAATACAAACTTTCTCATATGGGAATATATGTATTTCTTTTCAATATTGTTTACACAATCTATCTATACAAATAAATTTATAATAGCTAGATTGTTCTTCCATGTTGATGTTTGTACTGAATGTTGATTAGTCTAAAAAATTATAACTTTTGAAATGCAATAAAAATTATTAATATAGGTGATGTCAGTGTTGAACATTAATTGGTTTAAGTCTTCAAATATATATGTTCATTATTAATATAATACATAAGGAAAGATTGAGACACACAAAATAAATTTCATAATTTTATCCATAATGACTTGATAAATTATATGTAAAAATTTTATTTGTTAGTAATTTAACTATGTAAGAACAAATTTTCTTACCATATCATTTGGCGTGTTTAGCCTCTTTTCTTTTTCTTTTTTTTTTCCTATCTATCTGAGGGTTTGTTGGTTGAGTTCTCCTCAACTAGATTTAGGAGGGTGCAACACATGATTGGGTGGCCCTTCTTATGTCAACCTAGTTGGAATGAGTAGGTTTTACTATGATACTTATAGTACTTTTTTGTCTATCTTTATTGATATAAGATGTAAAAGATTTTATCCTTGGTGCTAATTCAATAAAGTTCATTTTAGCTGATAAAAAAAAAAAAAAAAGAGTAAATTATGAGACTTAATATTCTTAATATGTAAGTATAATTTCTTAATAAATAATATGTTTACGACTTTTGATGTCAATTGAAATTATTTATACTCAAAGTTGTATTTGAATATAAAATTTGTGAAGAAATTTATGGAGAAAAAAGGGAAAATGTGAGAAAATGTGAAGCTCCATTTCCATTTTTTACATTTTCCTCACATTTTTGTTTTTCTCAATAAATTCTTACTCAAATTTTAAATTCAAACACGATCTAAATAAATAATAACTCATAATTTTTTATATATATAATATTTATTTAGGAAACACAAAAAAAAAAAAAAAAACAAAACAAAACAAAACAAAACAAAAACAAAAAAACAAAGAGTATCTCAGTCCAAGGGGTTTCTTTCATTAGAGTTTGAAGACAATGGTAAAAATCTATAAACATATATAAATTTGTCCATGTATAGCATGGGTATTATGCTAGTTTATTATATAGACTAGTAGATGCAAGTGTGTTGCACATGATAAATTTCACATATTATCCTATATTTTTATATTAATGTTTAGGCATTAGAATTTTGAAAGTAAATCAAAACTAATCACATAAAATAATTGTAGTCCATATTGTAGGGGCGGAGGTAAAGCAAGGCCAAAGGGATCATGTGCCCCCTCCCCCCCCCCCCCCCCCTCCCTTTTCAGTTTTGAACCCCCCCTTTTTTTTTTCTTTTTTTTTTTTTGGTGTTGTTCTCGTATATAAAATGTATCCTTTCTTTTCTTAACATCTTCTTTGGTTAAGGGTTTATTGTGTTGTTCACAAGTAATTATTTGATACTTTGGGAGCACTATGTGATATTGTTTATGTAGTAGTTTAAATCAATAGTGTAGCAAAAAATTTTATAGATTGAATATAATGAACTCATTAGTTTCAAGTAGTTGGCAGACCACTTAGTGTGATTTGTGGTTTTCTATACTTTGAGTATCATGTAGGTAACTCCATATGGTACTCTAAGACTATTTAATAACTTTCATTCAAAACACATCATTTGTGAACAATGTCGTCTCTTTAATATTTTTCTGTCAAATAAAAATTAAATAAATTTTATAATAATTTGCACTATAAATGATGTGTTTTTACTTTCTAAAATTATTAATGTTGATCCATAATTTTTTGTTCTACTTGCAAACTTACATGCATATGTAATTTTTTTATACTTAAATTTAGCTCATAAAATTATTATTATCTTAATGTTGCTCATGATTTTTTTTAAATAAAAAATTATAATTAATAAATGCCTCTTTAATTTAATTTCCTGGCTCCGCCACTATATGGTTGAACTTATTACTATTAAATATTTAATTGACAGGTTGTTTGACTTTTGTTATTCTCACGACTCAAACCCGCCCCTATGGGTTTAGCGTCATAATCGGCCAGTAATCCTTGAATTTCCAAAGGCCTCTGAATAGGATAACATAAGATAGGGGCTACAGAAGCAAGTATACATAATTAACATAGTCCATAGAGCTATGCAGATATACACGAGACAGAAATTTTCAAAACAAACTTATATATATACAGATGTGACGTCAAAAATACATTAGTCTTACGTCACACAATTACACAGATAGGGTCAAAGGGTACTTAGCCCAAGTACAGATATACAAAAACAAGCTCAACTAAAGCCTTGACCTAATCCTCTCAAAAGGAACCTCCTCAGGAGGCACGATAGTTGGCTGACAAAACAGAAACATAGGCCGTCAACTCTGGGCCTGGTCACGTGCCTGCTCACCTACATACATAATATAAATGGTGAGCTGAAACCCAGTGAATAATAACAGAGTAAAGAGATTTAATGAATGTTGCCTATAACAGTTACAGAAAATAGAATTCAATAGTTGTCAGAAATGAATTCGGAATTATGTTTAGAAATCATAGTACATAATAGATACAGTTTCATAGTCGAATTTATAATTAGAACTTGCAGTTAATCATATGTGGCACATTCTTTAGCACTAGCAGAAACAGTTGACCCATAAAAGGACGGCCATAAAGGCATACAGCTGACTCTCGTGCACGGAGACGGTACAGTTGGCTCATGAGACGTACAGTTGACCCATAATTGCGACGTAACAGAATAGATAACAGATGTCATTTGAAGCTAAGAATGCCCGAATACATTTTAGAAACATTAGGCAACCATTCATTCATATAGAAAATAATATTTCAGAAAATAGATCATTTTATATCATTCAGAAATACTTATAAATTGAACATACCTTTACAAAGTCATTACTCACAGATAACAGAGGCTCCAAGGTAAACAAACAGAAGAAGCAAGTCAAATGTCTTGCGGCGCATGACCTACATAACATAACAGATACATACATTGAAACACACGCTCGGAGTGCACATAACTTATTTCATTGTTCTTAGTGTGTTTCTAGTCTTTATCCTCATTATGGTGTCTCAATCATGGCCTAGGAATGCCTAGGATGGGATAAGGATGCAAAAATGCACTTGAAAACATTTTCAAAACTTGCTGAAAATAGGGTCCACGCTCGAGCGTGGCTTTCCCCGCTCAAGCGGGCATGCAAAATATGAGGGTTCGCTCGAGCGGTCTGTAAACTTTGAAAAAGTACTGGTTTTTCACGCTCGACGGACGCTCGATCCCCGCTCGAGTGTGAGACTCGGACTCTCGCTTGAGCATGACTTTTGTCACTCGAGCGTGTTGCAAAACACAAGAACTTCTAAGGGCTTGTATTTCACGCTCGAGCGTACTTCAGATCGCTCAAGCGGAAGTGCACGCACTCAGAGTGGTCACTCGAGCGTGGATTCCTACGCTCGAGCGTAGATGCAAATTCTGGGATTTCCAGATTTTCCTTCGCTCGAGGGGTCTGTAAACTTTGAAAAAGTACTGGTTTTTCACGCTCAATGGATGCTCGATCCCCGCTTGAGCGTGAGACTCGGACCCTCGCTTAAGCGTGACTTTTGTCGCTCGAGCATGCTGCAAAACACAAGAACTTCTGAGGGCTTGCATTTCACGCTCGAGCGGAAGTGCACGCACTCAGAGCGGTCGCTCGAGTGTGGATTCCCACGCTCGAGCATAGATGCAAATTCTAGGATTTCCAGATTTGTTCCCAAAGCTCAAAACTCAAACTTTAAGCCTCAAAACATGATTTTTCTGGGCCAAAACTTGAGGAAATACATGGAAACTCTTAAAACAACATGAATTAAGGATCATTTCAAGAAATCATGGCCCAATAGCTTGCGAATTGTGCAAAAATTTAATTTAAAATTTAAGAATTTGATGTGATCATGTCATGCATGTGTAATTTGAGTTCATAGCTTCCCAACACATGATCAAATGAAATATTCAACTCAAAAACATGGCGAATTAGTCTACAACCAAAATATGAACATGCATGTGAGGATTCTTATGAAAACAACTTCAAAACTTCATAATATGGACATGCATGTATGATTTGAGTTACAATTCTTTAATCCTAGCCCATTCTCATGTTAGTCCACTTCTTTAACTTGAATTCTTACAAAAGCTAACTCAATTACACCACTAAGGGTTAGATTCCATACCTAGGCTTGTCAAGATGAGAGTTAGAAGCTTAATTTTGAGTTCCTAAGTCCAAATCCTTCAATTCTAGTAAATTCTTGCTCAATTCTTCAATCCTCTAGTTGTGATCCATCCTCCCTCTCTCTCTCTCTCTCTCTCTCTCTCTCTCACGTTGAGTTCATAGATGAGGAAACAAGGGTGTCAAAAATGTGTATGAATGATAGAAGTGGCCTTATATAGGCCCACTTAGTGATATTTAATTAATTTGGCTTAAGCTAAGCAAAGTGGCATTAATTAATCTAATTTAATTGTTCTTAATCGAGTTTCAATTAAACTTACCATAAAATTCTAAAAATTCTGATTAACACATAAATCAAGTCAATTTCTGAATCAGATGCCGATAAGACCTTCATTCGCAAACCGAAACGAAAACACAAACGGATCTTTCTACGTTAAACAGATATAATCACAAATAATGCATCACACATGTAATTAATTCAGAATTTGAACTCAAAAACTTATTAGGCATATTAAGCATGAATTAACGTTAATCATGGGTCAGGGTTGTTACAGTTATGTATATATATGTAGAAACCATTTGGTAATTAAAAGGTGAAGAAATAAAATACCCAACTAATATTGTAATATTATTATTATTAAAGGTGAAAAAATAAACCATCCAACTAACATTTTATTATTATTATTATTTTGAAATAAAATAAGTAAAGGAAATTGAAAAAAGTAATTTTATAAAACTCATTCCTTCTCTAGTTTGAACCTCTTTACCATTAAATTTTAAGAATTTGTTACATTGCTATTTTCCATTCCATATTAATTTTTGTCATTTTATACTTTTTCTGCTACAATCTTTCCAGATGTGTGATCCTTGTCATTTATCTTGTCCAACCTTATATAAAATAGGTATGCATGGTCAGAAGAAAGATTTAGTGTCTTACAAAATTTGTTATTCTTACCTCCCTACAATAACAATAACAATAACAATAAAAATAGTATAATTTTAAATTAAATTATTTCCTTTGCTATGTATGTATGTTACCAATGTGACACTGCTTATGCATTTGATAAGCTTGTCTTTTCTTTGGATGCTATGAATTCGGTTGCTAGACATCCAATAATTTTCTCAGTTGCTTCAAATAATGTGACATACATATGTCTTTCTCCATCTCCTACTGTAAGCTTTATCAAATATCTAATATTTGATATGACAAATGTAAGTAAATTACGAGGTTATAATTTTGATATTTAACAAATGTTACGCATTAATTTGTGTTACCTTGGATGATACTTTGAATTTGAGTTCTTGCATTTACTGCATTCTGCTCTTTGTTCAGTTTGATAAACTTTTTTATTGCATACTTTGCAAGAAATATATTAAGGTTGATACAGATTGTCTATACGAATGATTGTCACTTTGAAGGAATAATGTGTATTCTATATGGATATTTTTATTCATGGTGTATTAATATTAAAATTAATATTAATTTGGTGAGCAAAAGAAAAATCATGATATTTGGAAATTTGAATTATTATTAGGATGATAAATTATGTACCTAAAAATCAAGTAATGAACGTTCTATCAAATCTTTTATCTTTACTTGTTCAGAATTTAGCTTATTTATGGCTCATGATGCTGTACCTAACTTGTTTTCTATTGTTTTTTTATTACAACTGCACATGAAATAATTGTTAATTTTCTTATAGTATAAAAACTGTAAATATAGAAATAGAAACAATATATTTTTGGGTAAACTACCAATAGATCCTAATAGTTAGACTTAATTCCCATCAAATCCTATTGAAAATAAGTTTTAATATAATCATAGCTAAAAATAATTTTTTATAACGATTTTTTACATATATCATTAAAAATTGACAATTAGTGACTTTTTTTTTTGTTACGGTTTTATAAATTGTCACTAAAACTTATAATTAGTGACTTTTTTAGTGATGAATATTTTAAACTGTCGCTAAAAGTTAAAAATTAGTGACCTTTGTTGTGATGATTTTTTTAAACTGTTGCTAAAACTTATAATTAGTGACATTTTTGTGACAATTTTCAATCTGTCACTAAAAATTAATAATTAGTGACGTTTTTTTAATAGTGTATGATGAAAAATGTCATTAATTATCATAGGACTTATTAGACAATAAGTCCACTTAGTAGGACATATACATAAGTCCCCCTATATTTTTTAATATACCATTATCTATTAGTTTAAGGTGTTATTGAGTTTATTTGAATTGTATTTGTTAAGATTATGGCTCTAGATATTACACCTGATCTAAAAGAAAATTATGAGTATATATTAAACAATATAAAATTGTAAATCTATATAATTAGTAATTTATATATTTTCATCATGAGGCAATAATAATAATTTGATACATAATATTATTTTAAGTGTTTAAATGTACTTGCATATGTTGACACGTTTACTTTGGATATTGCAACTACTGATCTTTCTTTTGTCATATCTTCTAGTTTCCCTGTTTTGTTTTGGGCAACATCCCCCCATAATGTCAGAAAAATAGATTGAGAGCCATGACAATAGAAAATATAATTTTTAGTACTTTCAGTATTTTTTTTTTTTTTTAACTTTAGAGTTATTATAATTCATACCTTGAATCTATCAAATAGATATTTCTCTTCATTAATTTACTAATTGCTCATGTTATCGTAACTTAAGCAATTAAAAATCAATATATCAAAATTATGAACGAAGAACGAAAATGAATGAAAAATGTTATGAAACATAGTTGATTGAGGGACAATGTGATCGCCTGTTTGGTTTTCATAACTAGCATTATCATAGTTGGTTCATATATATTGGATTTTTTCTACAAAAGTCAAGTATATGATAAAAAACTTAGGCAATTAAAAATCAATATAGCAGAATATTATGCGATCGACTGATTTCCATAGTTAACATTATCATAATTGGTTCATATATATTGACTTTTCTCTACAAAAGTGTTAAACTTAGACAATTAAAAATTAATATATCAAAATTATGTACAAAGAAAGCAAATAGAGAAAAAAAAAGATGATGAAAATTTTACAAATCAATTAAGCAGATGATAAAGAAACTTAGGCAATTAAAAATTAATATACTAGTACTATAAACGGAGAGCGAAAATAAATCAAAAAGTTTGTGAAACATAGTTGATTGAGAGACAATGCAATCTGTTTAGTTTTCAAACAAAGTGGGCTGTTATGTTTTTTATTTAAAACCATTGGGTTATGTAACAGATTTGGTCCAAACATCTGAAACAAAATAGGTAATGCTGATTGTAGAATTCATTTTAGATTGTGAAATAAGGTTGTTCCGAACCCTCTGAAGCAAAGTCGATTATTATTTGTGAAAGCATTTCAGTGGATTGTAACTGGCAGTTGTTCTGAACCCTTTGAAACAAAGTCTATTATTAATACACAAAACTCAATTGAAAAAACAATCCAAGGGCTATCAGTTTGCCAATAATGGCACTTTGAATCATCACCACTCATTAAAAGTAAATCAATTGCAAAAATATTTATTTTCTTTATATATTTTCATGATTTTTCTTGATTTGAATCTAACAAAACTTCTCTCTTACCATTCACGAGAAGATAGTGAAGGGGACAAATATTGAATAAGCCATAGTAGTGGAATTATTAAAAACATAATCATATTATGATGTTTGAAGGTGTTTGATATTTGAAAGTAATGAAGGAGACAAATATTAAACATGTCATAATAGTAAAATTATTAAAAAACAATTATATTATGATATTTGAAAGTGTTTGAATTCCTTAAGCTGTTTGGTTATTCGATAGATATAGCCTAAAGCCTGAACCGGTCTGAGGATTTCGGGTATTTCAGGGTCTGAATCAGTGAATCCAAACCAATCATCGCGGAGCCGAAGCTAACAATGGAGTCGGTGTCGAATCCTGCGTGTTGTTGATTGAGCAATTGATTTCTTTGTTTGGCGATGATCCGATTCTGTCGTGTCCTCGAGTTAACTGAGTCTGTTTCGCCAGCCAGAGTTGAAGCTCTTGCGGGAGAAGAGATAGTTAAGGTGGTCTTCTAATCATGCTTTAAGGTAGAGAAATGTAATACTTACTGATCACAATGATGTTGTCGGTGACCTGTGATTAGCTAGTTTCATTTAAAATTTCATGGTCTTTGTCTAGCACATTTGAGTTCATTTGTCTGATAGGATGGATTGATTGTTATGTTCATCTTTGTTTGACAGGTATCGCTTGGTTGGGGACACGCTCTGGCACAGACCAAGAATGGAAAGCTGTTTGGCTGGGGTTATTCCGCAGATGGTAGATTAGGACAGGTGGGAAAGCCATTGGAGTCCTTTCATTTAGATTCAAGTAGTGACATACCGAAAGCAACAGAACTCTCAAGTTCAGTTCTAGAAGCTGCTGAAAAATTGGTATTAGAAGGAATGGAGAAGGAGAAAGACATGCCTATTGTCTGGGAGCCCTGTTTAGTCAAAGAACTATGTCATTTCGGAGTTGCAGATGTGGCATGTGGGCTTGACCATTCAGTCGTTCTTTGCAGTAAGTACTAATGCTCTGTTTGTTTGGGCAGAAAACATTTCTGTGGAAAATGTTTTTTGCATTTTCTAGCTTTTGATACAATGGAAAATGTTCTTCGTGGTCAAACAAAAATAAGTTTATTTGGAGGAAAATGTTTTCCACGTTCATAAGTGGAAAACATTTTCCAGCCTATAGTTTTACCACACCACCTACCACTAATACAACCACTAGCACATTTTGTCTTAAGGTTGTAACCAAACATAAAACAAATGTCATCTATGAAAAATATTTTCTGTAGGAAATGTTTTTCGTTGAAACAAACAGGGTGTACTGTGTAACTACCAAAATGCATTTAGCTATGTAACATGTTTACAATTGTGATAATCTGAATTCTACAGTTGTATTTTAGGTGATGGCACTCTATGAGCAGTGGGAGAAATATATACGGCCAGTTGGGCAGAGTCATTCAAGATTTGGGAATGCTGCCAGTCGGCATAAGTTTTCATCCTGTTTCTGTTGCATCAGGACTCGGCCATTCTTTGGCCATATCCCAAATTGCAAGCTCGGAGGGCACGGGAGATAGCACAGGCATTGTTTCATGGGGATGGAACCAGAGGTCTCAGTTTGGGAGGGAAGGCCATGAGAACCTCCCGCTGGTGGTTGAGGAGCTGGTGGGGGAAACCCCTGTTTCAGCGTCGGGAGGCCGTGCACATTCTGTTGCTCTTACATCTAAAAGGGAGGTATGGGTTTGGGGCGGTGGTAGAAATGGGAGGCTTGGGTTAGGTAGCTCCATTGGTGAAGATGAGCCGAAGTTAGTTGAATATTTGGAAGGTTCTGAGGTTCAGCAAGCTGTTTCAGGCTTTGATCATAATCTTGTCCTGGTTTCTGAATGATGTATATCTTGATGAAGGCCTTGAACAGAGAACAGAGTTTCTTCTATGAATTTGTTACAGTTTGTTTTGGGAGAGCATCAAAATTCAATTATTCAGTTACGCCAATTTGGGGGAAAAAGTGGATGATCATTTGCTGATGTCATACATCAGCACAAATTAATGGAATTGATTTTGTAGAATATGCATAACTTAACATTAAAAAAATCCCTTTGAAGGTTATTTTTTTTCCCTCAAGTTCTATGTTTCGGTTCATTTTGAAGTTGATCTCGGTCATTGAAACTATTCACATTTTAAGGTTTATCGAGTAAATATTTATATAAAAAATTCAGATTGTCGAATATTGATAACTACATATTTAAATTATATTTGTTTTATAAAAATAGATGGTAATTATAATTTTAAAAATAGTTATATATTTTTTTTATAATATAAGTGTGATTTAAATATATAATTATTCATATTTAGATTTTGTCATAAATATTTTATTCAATAAATTTTAAAAAGTACCAAGATCGGTTTCAAATTGGGTGCACCAAATCTAAATACTTTTTATAAGTCAGGAAGATGAAATTGAGAGAAATCTAAAAGTTTACCTAGAATAATTAGATTTGCTCATCACTCATAAACCTTTCTAGCCGTTTCCCAAATTGTTAGATCAATGGCCCTATTGCCGAAGGAATTGGTCGGTTGGTTTTGAATCTATGGATTTTGAAGCATAGCATCTGCATTGATGACTTGGTTCGGCTTCCACTCGGCAGAATTTTTTCCCGCTATCGCCTTTCTCCACAGCTCATGCCTTGAGCTTTACATCCAACTTCAGAAGTCATCCTCCTTGGTATTTCCAAATTAATATACACCTATAATCTGAAAGAGAAAAGTTAGGGATCATGAAAATTTTCTCATGAAAATGATTATGAAAGAGTTATGATCCTTGGATTACCTTGATTAATGTGTGGTGTTTTGTTCTAAGTGTAATCTAAGGGTCACAAAGCTTTCATGATTATGTTCATGAAAGGTTTTTCATGATACCTAGCATTGCTGTAATCTGAAAACCAATCAACTCAACGTATTTCACATAGTGGAGGGAAACAGGTTTTTAATTGATGATATATGTTTCTTCTTTCCTTGCTCAAGCTGCCTGGTTGTTTTGAATGATTTTACGCAGGTAAAAATTCTGGACCTATCCATTTTGTAACTAGTTTTCTTCATATATATATATTTGTGTACATATTTAACCATGCGTATCTTTAATATTTGCAAATAATTCATTGAGTTGCTTACTCTGTACAGCTGAGGACCTTTTTAGTATTTCTTGTTTTGATGTCCCCTTTGTTTAACATGCATTCATTAGGATATTAGCATTTTCTAATAACACTTTTAAAGATCAAAAGGTTCCAATATGACTTGAATTTGGAAGGTTAGTTTTCTTGAATGCTTCTTTCTTTTGTATTTGTAGACCTGAAGTGGTGTAACTGGTTTTGAATGCTAGGGAGGAGATAAAAGGGATTTGGGGTAGATTATTTGCCTACTTCAGCATCATTGTGGGCCTTTTTTTAAGATTTTACTTGTCTATTTCTTTGATCTTCCCTGTTCTTGATTGGTTTTGGATGATGTCTTGGCATCTATATTTCATTTTTTGTTTCCAGTGGAGTGTATTCTTGTTGGAAAAGGGTGACCTAAGGAATAAAATACAATAAAGCGTCAACGTTGGTAAATTACCTCACCAATCCTTTATTGCTGTTGATATATGTGGTTTACTTGAAAATGTAAATATACGTTTCCTTCCTTTGTTAGATATACAGAATGTTTCTCTTGATGGAGAGGAGCAGTTGAAGAATCATCAATATCAAAGGGTACTGCATCAATTTTGAGGAAAATTAATATATGAACTGTACGAACGCGAAATAATCTTCTCGTATAATCTTGTTGATTAAGTTTACACTCCTCCAAACAACGTTGTTTTGCCACCTGAAAACACAAACGTGAGCTAACCGGTGGGTGTGTGCTGGAAACCCCTCTGATACCTAAGTCAGCAACTAAACAATAGACAATAAGCTTTGTGTATTCTAGAGAAGAATTGTGATACCTGTACATAGATCCTGCTATGAACTTTTATAGATTCTGCCTGGCACAATCCTAGTAGGATTCCAGCTCTCCTTATAAGAGTCCTCCTAGGAATCACACTCTCAGTGAAGAGTGTTTATCCTGATAACACTCTACTCACTACCAACAAAGTGAGATGGTTTGCACAATCCTAGTAGGACTCTACTTCACTTAGTAGAGTCCTCCTAGGAGTCTCATACCCAAAGATAATGCTTATGCTTAAAACACCCTCATCACTGCAAGCCAAGTGAGATGGCCACTCCCTTATGCTCGAATATACATTCCTGACCGAGTTGCCTTATCTCGGTCCCCTGTCGTTCGGGCTGTGTGACCGAAAGCTAATTTACCGAATTGCACCCTGTCGAGCTACACATAGCTCGACCCTCTCCATTGACAAAATCTCGGTCCGATAAAGGACTACCTTCAAATAGCTAGGTCCAGGCCCTAGCAACCCATCTCTAGCCGACCTAGTGTCTTCTTAGCCCAAGACCGAGCTACATCAACTTTTATCTTGGCCCATTGCGCGGCCTAACTTCCAAAGAAGACTTTTCCTAGCTCGGCGCAATTTGTTCACAAATTACCCTCTCAATTACCCCTTAATTCCATCTGCGTAGCATGTTTGGGATTATTTTTCTCCAGCCGAGCTAAGAACGCCCAACTCTACTGAGCTAGAAAAGTTACAGCCGAGCTAAGAATGCCCAACTCTGCTGAGCTAGAAAAGTTGTTCGGTTTCACAACTCGTTCGGCCCCAACAAGTCTTGTCAGTTGCGCAGTATGTCCCAACACGACGTGATTCCTAAGATATGTTACATGCCCCCACTATCCTCGTTCTCCTGTTACAACCGTCATGTACCTTCAAAAATTTGAACAGTCCTATAGCGATCCCGGATTTTCCCTTTTATGTACAGTATTTCGGACATGGGTTCCGTGATTGAGTATTGTTGTATATGTCTCGTTCCATCCTTTAATTCTTTGTATATGAGTTTTAGGATGTGTTGGGCAGGTCTGTAGCAGTTTGGTTGTGATTAGAAACAAATGGTTGCTACCCAGTTTTTGGTGTCTTCGCTCGAGCGAGGCTTTTGTCGCTCAAACGAGCTCTGTGTTTTAGTTCCTTCACTCGAGCCAGGGTTTCTTCGCTCGAGCGAGCTTCGAGTGGTGTGTCTGTTGGCTCGAGCGAGAAGTCTTGCGCTCGAGCTTGCGTTTCCGTTTAGTTTTGGACCTGAAGGTTGCATTTCTTGGCTCGAGCGAGCTTTCCTTCGCTCGAGCGAGCGAGCCGTATGTTTTGGGTTTCTTCGCTCGAGCGAGTATTCTTGCGCTCAAGCGTGCTTCTGGGTTGCAGACCTGAAGCTTCGAATTGTTGGCTCGAACGAGGCTTTGTGTGCTGGAGCGAGGTTTCTTTGTGTCTGGTCGCACGAGCGACCACTCCTTCGCTCGAGCGAGCCTCGAATATATCAGTTGGCAGCAGCGGGTTACACTTCACTTTTCCACCATCTTCTTTATACAAACCCTAGATCCGCCTGCTTTTCTCTCTCTATACATCTTCTCTCTAAGAATACACCTAGTTCTAGTGTGTTCCTATCCTAGTTCCTTTGTAAGAAAGGTGGTGCTTGGTGTTGGCTACGTTTTGATCCGAAAATCATTGGGTTTGGAGCATCTTGAGTTTCTTCATCTTTTCCATTTGGCCTCTTCATTTGAGGTTAGGATAACCTACTCATTTCTATGAGTTTTGACATAGATGTTTTGTATTTTGTATAGATGGTGTTGTTTGGGAATTTTGGGAAAGTTAGGGTTTGTATTGAAATTATATAAAAAGGGGTTTTCAATGGTTAAACTCCATGTGTATGTGGGACTATGAAAAATGGAATTATTGTTGTTGAATTGATGAAATTGAGCCTTAGAGCTAAGGTTGGGAAAAAGGGGGAAAAGCCCTAATTTAATGTGACTAATTAATTTGTATAATTAATTTGAGAAAGTATGAGAATGTGAAATTGAGTCGGATATCATGAAATTGGGAAATTATGGAATTAAATGGTGTAGTTGGATTAATTTATCACTCACCTATGAAAATGTTGATATTTTATCTGTTTGATGAATTTAATATCTGTGTAGAGATAACTGCTTTGGGCTATCAATGGAGGATAGTCTTGATTGTTGTAGACACTGTATGTTGATTAGGGAAAACTAAAACTAATTACTTGGAACATGTCATTGAATGTGACTGTTGGAATAATACATTGAATATATGTATTGATTAACCATTGTATATGATAAGTGTTTAAATACATTGTATATGTATATTGTTTGGGAGGAGATAGGGGATGTACTCCATGGTTCGAGAGGAGATAGAGGATGTACTCTCAAACCTGTTTTGGAGGAGATAGGGGATGGACTCCATTGATAACTAAGTTGGCCAGAGTATCCAGGGTGAAAGTCCCGAAATCCTAATTACGTTTGAATAACGTTGATAATTGAAGTATGGAAGTGTTTTATTATGAGCTGTAGTCTCATGTGAATTGTCGAAAAATGAAAGTGTTTTGATATGAGTTTTAGTCTCATTAAATTGTTGGCTAGAGAATGAGCCATGTTTATGAATTTGAGTTGGATAAGTAAAGGAAAATGAAATGAAACATGGATGTATTTGTCATGAAACTGGGATGTGTTATAAAATTGGTTTATAGTGTTAACCATTTACTGAATGCTAATATTTTAGTTATTTCTCATACTTGGTTTAGTATATCTCTACTGGGTTTTGGCTCACCCTATATGAGACATCATTTTCAGGTTCAAGTGATATGCCACCTCCAAGGACGTAGCTTGGGAGGCTTAGAGGCTGAAGATCTTTTTGTGTTATCTTTTGGTATTACATGTAAATTCAAGCCAAGGGCTTAATATGCTTTGAGTTATACTTTCTTTTTGTAACCAAGTGTTGGCTTAGAAAGTTGTAAGTCTGTAGGGTATTTACTTTTGTTGTCAACATGTAATACTTTTGTAATGAATACTCTGATAAATGAAATATGCGTTATTCTCTTATGTCTATTGATGTCATGAATGTTGGGTTTATTTGTATTATTTTGAGGGCGTTACAACTTGGTATCAGAGCATACCGGGTTTGAATACTTTGGGTACGTGGGAAGTGGTTAGTACCACAATGGGTTTGTCTCGCTTGTTAGAGACTTATGCATGACATTATGTGCTTATGTGATAACATGTTTACTTGACTAAGTGGGTATGGAATTTAGTTTCTGGGATGTTGATTGGATTCTTGGGTTTCTGGGAGTCCTGTTGGAAAAGCACTTGATCATTGTTGTTTCTAGTCAGAACTCTAGCAACGCCTCGGGACTATCATTATCCGGAAATGAAATTCTTAAGTGCTTATGTGATTATGTGCTTACGTGGAATAAATTACTGTTGTCCAATGCATTAGGACGTGAGTGAAATAGCTTCGACACATTGGTGAATGTGCTAATGTTCTTTGTTACTTTTATTAGGATATCAGGACGAGGACGTGGTGGTAGGCGAGGTAGGCCTGGGAGGCGGGAGATGCCTATACCGGATGAGATTCCGGTGCAGCAAGAGGGGGTTGGTTAGGCCAACGTGGCCGAGCCAATAGGTCAGCAGGCCATGGGCACCTTAGCTTGCGAGATGGCAGGAGCATTGAGAGAATCCATGGACATTCTCAGAGCTGAGAATCAAGTCCAGGCCCATGTTGCTGAGGCAGGGCCGTCCTTTTCGAAGAGGGAGTTTTTCCGGTCTAATCCGGATGAGTTTCTGGGGGATCCGAAAGAGCCACTTAAGGTTGATGAGTGGCTTGAGCAGATGACGAAGACGTTTGAGATGCTAGGCATCGAAGACGGAGGTTTGCGGGTGACCTTGGCGTCTTTCTAGTTGAAGGGAGACGCGGGTCAGTAGTGGAAGTTTGTTCGGGGACGTATTGGTGGGACTTGGGAGGCTTTCGTTGGTGCCTTCCAGGAGAAGTTTTTGCTTCCCGCTGTTAGGGAGAAGTTGAGGGACCAGTTCTGTCAACTCAAGCAGCTGAATACACCAGTGGCCGAGTTTGAGGCCGCATTTACCAGTTTATCTAGGTTTGCACCTTAGCCAGTGGCATCTGAGGAACGCCGTTGTCTTGAGTTCGAAAAGAAGTTGAGGATTGGGCTCAAGCTTAGGGTTACAGGGTCTATGACTAGGGAGTATGGGCGCCTTGTGGATGCTGCGGCTCATCTGGAGATTATTATACATGAGGAGGAGGAGAGGATGAGGGCCTCCAAGAGGAGTCAGGATGGCCAGGGGGATAGAAGGAGGCAGAGGGAGATGGTAGATCAGAGACCTTCAGCACATGTGTGTGCTGTTACTGCACAGGATCTTGTACCGGCTCCATCTGTTGTGAGAGGTACCTTTTTGTTTTGCAACTCGGTTGCGAGTGTGTTGATTGATACGGGTGCATCACATTCCTTTATATCTGCTGCATTTGCATCTGTTTTGGGGTTGGAGTTGGCGCAGTTAGCATCTCCTATTTGTGTTATATCACCTGTTGGGGGTGAATTGATTTTGAAGCAAGGCTGTAGAGGTTGTGATATTGAGGTCGCCGACCGTCGGCTTTTATTTTTTTTTTGTAGTTATGGCCATGTCGGGTTTTGACGTGATTTTGGGTATAGACTGGCTATCGTCATACCGAGCTGTTATTGATTGCTACCGCCAGAGGGTTACTGTATGTACCTTGAGCGGGGATTGTTTTCATTTCTTGGGGGATCGGGTTGGTAGAGTGTTGCCACCAGTGTATGATCCGCGAGGGCGGAGTGAGCTTAGTGGTCTTCTCACTAGCTTTATGAGTAGTGAGTATGATAAGATCCAGATTGAGTTACCCAGAGTGGTTTGTGAGTACTCGAACGTCTTTCCCGAGGATCTTGTTAGTTTGCCACCCCATCGAGAGTTGAAGTTTTCTATTGATTTAGCGCCCGGCACGACGCTGATTTCCATGGCATCGTATCGTTTTTCCCCAGCCGAATTGAGTGAGTTGAAGATTCAGCTCTAGGAATTGCTAGACAAGAGCTTCATCCGCCCTAGTACTTCGTCGTAGGGAGCACCAGCCCTCTTTGCTAAAAAGAAAGATGGGGCCTTGAGACTTTGTATCGACTACCGGAAATTGAATCGGGCTACGGTTACCCCTATGCCCCGTATAGATGATCTGTTTGACCAGTTGAAAGGGTCCCGTTGTTTCTCTAAGATAGACTTGAGATCGGTTTACCATCAGTTGAGGGCCAGGGAGGAAGATATCCCGAAGACGACATTCCGTACACGGTATGGCCATTATGAGTTTCTGGTGATGCATTTTGGGCTCACCAATACACCGGCAGTGTTTATGGACTTGATGAAGCCGATCTTCCGGGAGTTCTTAGATTGCTTTGTAGTCGTCTTTGTGGATGACATTCTGATTTATTCACCTTCTGAGGAGGAGCACGAGGAACACTTGAGAGTGGTGCTTGAGTTGCATAGAGACCATAAGCTATATGCCAAGTTTGGGAAGTGTGAGTTCTGGCCAAGAGAGGTTAAGTTCTTAGGCCATGTAGTCTCCGGGGAAGGGGTGTCGATTGATACATCCAAGATAGAGGCAGTGCAGGATTGAGCACAGCCTAAGAGTGTTTTTGAGATCCGTAGTTTTCTGGGATTGGCCGGGTGGTTACCGTCGGTTTGTGAAGGACTTCTCCAGGCTAGCTTCACCTTTGACTAGATTGACGCAGAAAGGGGTCAAATTTGTATGGAGTGAGACTTGTGAAAAGTCGTTCCAAGGAACTTAAGGTTAGACTTACCACCGCTCCAGTGTTGATTATTTTGGAGAGGGGTTTGGGGTATGCAGTGTATTGTGATGCTTCACGAGAGGGTTTGGGTTGTGTGTTGATGCAAGAAGGAAAAGTGGTAGCCTATGGCTCATGGCAGTTGAAAACACATGAGAGAAATTATCCTACACATGATCTAGAGTTAGCAGCTGTGATTTTTGCCCTAAAGATTTGGAGGCACTACCTTTATGGTGAGAGGTTCGAGGTGTTCTTGGATCATAAGAGTCTGAAGTATCTGTTTACACAAAAAGACTTCAACTTGAGGCAGAGGAGGTGGATGGAGTTTATTAAGGATTACGACTTCGAGCTACATTACCATCCGGGAAAGGCCAATGTTGTGGCCGATGCCCTTAGTAGGAAATCCATTAGTGATGTAGCCTGTAAAGCCATCCGGGAGTGAAAAATGTTGGGTGCACTTGGCGAGTTTGATTTACTTCTGGGTGAATCTGTTGAGTCTGCGGCCTTGTTTTCTGTAGTTGCACAACCTACACTTGTGAATCGAGTATTAGAGACACAGAGAAGTGACCTTGAGGAAGAATCCCTCCGGGAGAAGATCTCCAGTGGGAAGGTTGAGAAGGGTTTGACTGTGTATCCTGACCTGAGTGTGAGATACCGAGACCGTCTGTTTGTGCCGGAGTCTTGCTGAGAGGAAGTACTCTGAGAGTTTCACCATTCACGCCTTGCGGTGCATCTGGGAGGCACTAAGATGTATCGTGATTTGGGTCGCCAGTTTTGGTGGCGGGGTATGAAGAAAGATGTGGCTGTTTTTTTGTCTAATGTCTTACTTGTCAGCAAGTGAAGGCCGAACATCAAAGGCCAGCAGGTTTGTTACAACCCTTGCCTATAGCTGAGTGGAAATGGGAGCATGTCACGATGGACTTCGTTGTAGGTCTTCCGAGGACTCAACGGGGTAGTGATACTATTTGGGTGATTGTAGACTGGTTGACTAAGTCGACGCACTTCATTCCTATGCGTGTGAGAGATTCAGTTGATCATCTTGCCGACTTGTATATTCGGGACATAGTGAGGTTGCACGGGGTCCCAGTGTCGGTCGTCTCAGATAGAGATCCGCGCTTTACTGCTAGGTTGTGGCAGAGTTTGCAGAGTGCCTTGGGCAACTAAGTTGACCTTTAGCACGACTTATCATCCTCAGACTGACGAGCAATCTGAGCGTACTATTCAGATCCTTGAGGATATGCTTCGAGGCTGTGTCCTTGACTTTAGTGGGTCGTGGGAGAGGCACTTGCCCTTAGTGGAGTTTGCCTACAACAACAGTTTCCAATCGAGTATTAGTATGGCACCGTTTGAGGCCTTGTATGGCCGACCGTGTAGGTCTCCAGTGTGTTGGGCTGAGGTGGGTGATGCATCTTCGTTGGGCCCGGAGTTGGTTCGGGAGACGACGGAGAAAGTTAAGCTTATCTGTAGGAGGCTTGCTACAACCCAAAGTCGCCAAAAGAGTTATGCCGACCGTAGGAGGAGGCCTTTGGCATTTGAGGCGGGTGATCACGTCTTTATGAAAATATCACCTAGGCAGGGTTTGATGAGGTTTGGTAAGAGTGGGAAGTTGTCTCCTCAGTTTATTGGCCCTTTCAAGATCCGTGAGAGGATCGGCGAAGTTGCCTACCATTTAGCTTTGCCGCCGCAGTTGTCCGGAGTGCATGACGTGTTTCATGTTAGTATGCTTCGGAAGTACGAGCCAGATCTGTCACATGTATTGGATTAGACCGACTTAGAGGTTGATGAGGATGCATCGTATGAGGAGAGACCAGTGAGGGTCTTGGATAGGCGGGAACAAGTCTTGCGAGGCAAGACGATACCTTTGGTGAAAGTTTTATGGAAACATCACGGAGTGGAAGAACGCACTTGGGAACGGGAGTTGGATGTCCGTGAGAAATATCCGGACTTGTTTGTTAATGTTTAAATTGTGTATCAAAAACTTTTTTTTGTTGATGAACTCTAAGAACATTATATATGTTTTGGTTTATGGAAGTATGGCAATGGTTGAGTATGCCTTGAAAATGAAAGTTTAAATTTAACATTGCATATGTTGAATGTATTGTGGAAATGCAAATATATTATTAACATTGAATATGTTTATGGAATGGTGGAATATGATGTTGGAATTTGTTGAATTTCAAGGAAATGCATGTTGATAATGCATATTGAATTACATTGTAATTTGCCTCTTGAAAAGAGATGGGACGACCGGTAATGGGTCAGGTTGTTGACTATTGAATTGTAATGTTGTTGAGAATTGAGAAATCACGTTTTTGAAACTTATAACTAATTTTGGGGACGAAATTCTTTAAGAGGGGGAGGTTATAGCGATCCCGGGTTTTCCCTTTTATGTACAGTATTCCGGACGTGGGTTCCATGATCGAGTATTATTGTATATGTCTCGTTCCGTCCTTTAATTCTTTGTATATGAGTTTTAGGATGTGTTGGGCAGGTTTGTAGCAGGTTGGTTATGATTAGAAACAAATGGTTCCTGCCCAGTTTTTGGTGTCTTCGCTAGAGCGAGGCTTTTGTCGCTCGAGCGAGCTTTGTGTTTTAGTTCCTTCGCTCGAGCCAGGGTTTCTTTGCTCGAGCGAGCTTCGAGTGTGGTGTGTCTGTTGGCTCGAGTGAGAAGTCATGCACTCGAGCCTGCGTCTGCGTCTAGTTTTGGACCTGAAGATTACATTTCTTAGCTCGAGCGAGCTTTCCTTCTCTCGAGTGAGCGAGCTGTATGTTTTGGGTTTCTTCGCTCGAGCGAGCATTCTTGCCCTGGAGCGTGCTTCTGGGTTGCAGACCTGAAGCTTCGAATTGTTGGCTCGAACGAGGCTTTGTGTGCTGGAGCGAGGTTTCTTTGTGTCTGGTCGCACGAGCGACCACTCCTTCGCTCGAGCGAGCCTCGAATATATCAGTTGGCAGCAGCGGGTTACACTTCACTTTTCCACCATCTTCTTTATACAAACCCTAGATCTGCCTGCTTTTCTCTCTCTATACATCTTCTCTCTAAGAATACACCTAGTTCTAGTGTGTTCCTATCCTAGTTTCCTTTGTAAGAAAGATGGTGCTTGGTGTTGGCTACGTTTTGATCCGAAAATCATTGGGTTTGGAGCATCTTGAGTTTCTTCATCTTCTCCATTTGGTCTCTTCATTTGAGGTTAGGATAACCTACTCATTTCTATGAGTTTTGGACATAGATGTTTTGTATTTTGTATAGATGGTGTTGTTTTGGGAATTTTGGGAAAGTTGGGACTATGAAAAATGGAATTATTGTTGTTGAATTGATGAAAGTGAGCCTTAGGGCTAAGGTTGGGGGAAAATGGGAAAAAAAACCCTAATTTAATGTGACTAATTAATTTGAGAAAGTATGAGAATGTGAAATTGAGTCGGATATCATGAAATTGGGAAAATTATGGAATTAAATGGTGTAGTTGGATTAATTTATCATTGACCTATGAAAATGTTAATATTTTATCTGTTTGATGAATTTAATATCTGTGTAGAGATAACTGCTTTGGGCTATCAATGGAGGATAGTCTTGATTGTTGTAGACACTGTATGTTGATTAGGGAAAACTAAAACTAATTACTTGGAACATGTCATTGAATGTGACTGTTGGAATAATACATTGAATATATGTATTGATTAATCATTGTATATGATAAGTGTTTAAATACATTGTATATGTATATTGTTTGGGAGGAGATAGGGGATGTACTCCATGGTTCGAGAGGAGATAGAGGATGTACTCTCAAACCTGTTTTGGAGGAGATAGGGGATGGACTCCATTGATAACTAAGTTGGCCAGAGTGTCCAGGGTGAAAGTCCCGAAATCCTAATTACGTTTGAATAACGTTGATAATTGAAGTATGGAAGTGTTTTATTATGAGCTGTAGTCTCATGTGAATTGTCGAAAAAATGAAAGTGTTTTGATATGAGTTTTAGTCTCATTAAATTGTTGGCTAGAGAATGAGCCATGTTTATGAATTTGAGTTGGATAAGTAAAGGAAAATGAAATGAAACATGGATGTATTTGTCATGAAACTGGGATGTGTTATAAAATTGGTTTATAGTGTTAACCATTTACTGAATGCTAATATTTTAGTTATTTCTCATACTTGGTTTAGTATATCTCTACTGGGTTTTGGCTCACCCTATATGGGACATCATTTTCAGGTTCAGGTGATATGCCGCCTCTAAAGACGTAGCTTGGGAGGCTTAGAGGCTGAAGATTTTTTTGTGTTATCTTTTGGTATTACATGTAAATTCAAGCCAAGGGCTTAATATGCTTTGAGTTAGTACTCTCTTTTTGTAACCAAGTGTTAGCTTGGAAAGTTATAAGCCCGTAGGGCATTTACTTTTGTTGTCAACATGTAATACTTTTGTAATGAATACTCTGATAAATGAAATATGCGTTATTCTCTTATGTCTATTGATGTCATGAATGTTGGGTTTATTTGTATTATTTTGAGGGCGTTACAAGTCCCGCCTTTTTGCCTTTAGCATTTATATCGTTCGAGGTTGCAATCATATGAGAAGGTGTTCTTTCTGTGTAACCGAGCTATATATCCCACCTTTTGTAATCATCTTCCAATTAATGAAAATTTTCGATCTCTTGGTGCGGTTACTGTGTTTCTTTTTCAATGTTTTGCATCATTCTGACTGCATGTCTAGCCAAACTAATTAGCTTGGCCTTACTTGATCCTGCCAACCTTCTTTGGCTATGATATGCATCTCGGCTGAAGAATCCAAAAAATCTTTTGGTCAAACCTACCAACCTACTTTGGCCGAGGTAACTGTCATCCCGGCCAAAGAGTATGAAAATTTTGTTGGTCAAACCTGCTAACCGCCTTTAGCCTAGATCCTAATCTCGGCTGAAGGGTCCAAAAAAGTTTTGTTGGTCAAACCTGCCAACCGCCTTTGCCCCGCCAGTCGCGTAAGGAGTCTAAAAATTTTTATTGGTCAAACCTGCCAACTCCCCTTTAGCCTAGATCTTGATCTCAGCTAAAAGGTGCAAAAAGATTTTGTTAGTCAACCCTGCCAACCGCTTTTGACCCCCAGTTGGGCAAGGAGTCTAAAAAATTTTGTTGGTCAAACCTGTCAACCCCTTTTAGCCCAAATCTTGATCTCGGCTGAAGGGTGCAAAAAAGTTTTGTTGGTCAAACCTGCCAACCGCCTTTGCCCCCCAATTGGGCAAGGAGTCTAAAAGTTTTTGTTGAAAAAAGCTGGTCAAACTTATCATCCCCTTTTGCCCCATGTTGGGCATAGATTTGTTAGAAAGAGTTGGTCAAACCTGCTAACCCATTTTGCCCCTAGTTGGGAAAAGACTTTTACGCCGTCGGTCCTACTTGTTGACCGTGGTAACTCTCGCCAAAGGCTTTTTGTCTGGCATCGCTATTGTGTCAAACTCTTCCTTGATGCGCGCCCCATCTTCCTCTACGTGGATGTGTTGGTGCACTCTCTCCATTAGGGTTTCCATAATAAGAGGCGGCGTCATTGTCATTAAATCTCTCAATTTATTACCTGCTGGCAAACCTCGTTTGTACTGTGCGATAGCTAGGTTTATGGGGCAATCTCTAATCTGATTAAAAGTCTCTCAATACCGATTGTTGTAAGACTTCAATGTTTCCTTCTCACCCATATCTATGGAGAGTAGCTGGTCAATCTCCACTAGTGTCTTGGTGTTTGTTCTGAATCTGGTTACAAATGCTTCTGCTAGGTGCGCCCATGAAGCTACGCTACCTTCTGGCAAACTTTCAAACCATGTTAGACCCAGGTCACCAAGGCTGGAAGGGAATAGGATACACATTAGAGCCTCGTTTCGCCAATACACCACCATAACCTGGCAAAAGTGGCGAAAGTGCATGTTGAGGTCCGACTTCCCCTCATAAGTTGTGAATTTAGGCTGATGGAAGCCTAAGGGTAATGGTGCATTCTCAATTGCCGAAATGAATGGCATGCTCTGCAACCTTGCTAACATTTTGTCCGCTGGTTCATAGGCAAGCCGCGGCTCTAGCATTCCTACCTCGACACTCCCATGTGTTCTAGGAACCAATCATTATAGTGCGGAGACTCTGCGGAAGTCGCGAGCCTGAGTGTCTTCTCTCCTTCGAGCCCTTTCCTCAAGCACTATCCGTAGATCCGCTGACCTAGGCAACTCTGTGTGCCTAGATGTCGTTTGATGCGAATGCGAGGGCTGATAACTGCTTCCCTCCGTGTAAGACCTTTCAGTCCTCGTTCTCACAGACCTAGAGTAGCGCATCCTAGAAGTCCTTGATTATGTATCACCCGATCTAAGGCTTCTACTTTCAGCTTGTGATGGTGTGACTTATCTGTCACGATCTTCTAAGTGGCAAGAGCGTGTGTTGTCTTTGCGCCCCTCTTTTGTTGCCACCCCTTTGCCTTTTATCTGGCGCTTTATAGTCTCCATGTCTGCCACCATTCTCCTTATTAATTCATCTTGCTCCCTTACGCGATCCTCCAGAACTTGAGGATCCAACCTCCGCCTCTACCTTTCAGGACTTTAAGAGCAATGAGGACTGGTGCCCCGTCTCTCCCATGTGTCCCTCCGGAAGTTCCGTCGCTGGGGGTCTAATTCTGCCATGGGTGGAATAGAAGGTAAACCTTCGCGCCTTCCGCCCCTCTTCGAGGTTTGCCCATCAATGGCAGAGTGTGGCAAGTCTTCATTGTGTGCCATTGAAATCAGTTGAAAGAAAACTTAATTAAGAGGTTCATTCTTTGCGATTGCATTTTCCACAGACGTCGCCAATTGTACGAGCGCAAAATAATCTTCTCGTATAATCCTGTTGATCAAGTTTGCACTCCTCCAAACAACGTTGCTTTGCCACCTGAAAATACAAACGTGAGCTAACCGGCGGGTGTGTGCCGGAAACCCCTCCGATGCCTAAGTCAGCAACTAGACAATAGACAATAAGCTCTGTGTATTCTAGAGTAAGAATTGTGATACCTGTACATAGGTCCTGCTATGAGCTTTTATAGATTCTGCCTGGCACAATCCTAATAGGATTTCAACTCTCCTTATAAGAGTTCTCATAGGAATCACACTCCCAGTGAAGAGTGTCTATCTTGATAACACTCTACTCACTACCAACAAAGTGAGATGGTTTGCCCAATCCTAGTAGGACTCTACTCTACTCAGTAGAGTCCTCCTAAGAGTCTCATACCCAAAGATAATGCTTATCCTTAAAACACCCTCATCACTGCAAGCCAAGTGAGATGACCACTCCCTTATCCTCAAATATACATTCCTGACCGAGCTGCCTTATCTCGGTCCTTTGTCATTCGGGCCGTGTGACCGGAAGCTGATTTACCGAATTGCACCCCGCCTAACTACACATAGCTCGACCATCTCCATTGACAACATCTCGGTCCAATAAAGGACTACCTTCAAATAGCTAGGTCCAGGCCCTAACAACCCATCTCTGGCCGACCTAGTGTCTTCTTAGCCCAAGACCGAGCTACATCAGCTTTTATCTCGGCTCATTGCACGGCCTAACTTCCAAAGAAGACTTTTCCTAACTCGGCCCAATTTGTTCACAAATTACCCTCTCATGAACAGTCAAGGTAATTTGCACTGTGTAATCTAGAATGTTGCCAAAAGAGGTATACCTCCCATCAAAAGTGAAGAAGAGAAAGGCCTCAGTAGAGACAAAGGCCGTTATCATTAAAAATAATAAAAGAAGGAAGAGAAGTGGGTCTTAGGACTGTGGTCGGTGTGAGAGTTTGAGAGAGCTGATGCATGTGTTATAAGATTTATGAATTTATTGTAGGTGAAGTGTAAATTTAATTTACTTGTGAGGCACTTTAGAATTGCATTAGTAGAAAATTTAGAAAACAAAGAAACAAATGTTTTATGAGGAATTTTAGCAAGGTAAGTGGCATTATGTCATAAGAATTTAGCTACTTCCAAGATATATGTTGAAACCATGCATTGTAGGCAACGCATTTGTGAGAAAGTAGCTTTTGAACAAAGTCAATAATTTGTGGTGTATTTCAGTGGTGCTCTGCAGTTGTCAAGCGGGATATTGTAAAACAATACAAATTTCTCAATTGTTAATAAACCTTGACGTTGTGTGATTATCTGATATTAGCGCTCACCAACCTTTTGTGATGGCTTGCAACTGAGCTTTGTTCAGTTGTTGTCTCGTAATTACTAATGGTTGAACCCAATATTTTTCAAGTTTTTATGCATGTTTCTTACCAAAATTGTATTTTCTAACGTTGTATTTGATTGGGGATTTGAAAAAGGATTTGGATAGGAGAAAAGTGTATAAAATTAGGTGAAATGTAAGTATATTTTAGGACAATATTCACTTTATCTCCTTGTGGTTTGGCCTATGTGTGAATCACCTCCCTCTTATTTAGAAATAACCACATAATCCTCACGTGCTTTATGGACCAAAACGCACCATTAAAACGGTTGACGGAAATAACAAAAAGTCTATTTTACCCCAATATATATAAGGATTACTACATTTTTTTTCTCTCACTCTTTATTGGTAGTGTTATTTTTTTGCTGGGTACTCTCTCTTTCCTCCACACCTACTGTCAGCACCTCTCAGTCACCGGAGCCCCATCCCAACCTTCCTCCAGCTTCTGCCTCCATCACCACCGCCACCGCCGCCACCACCATCGTCACCGTTGTCATCAACAACCTCCTTCCCTTCCCCCAACCCACTTTGTGTTGTGGTGGCGATTGGCAGTGGAATTGGCCGAAGGTTCAAATGTTTCGCAAGGGTTTCTAAGACTTCGCCGCCGGCTTAGGGATTGGACTTTGTAGGTTTTGAGGTTTAATTCGTTAAGCAAAAAGTTGGGATTTATACAGAATTTTGAACATTGTTTGCAGATTGATATTTTTTTTTACATAAATAATATTATATATATATATATATATATATGTTCGGATTAATTGATTGAATAACATTGAATTATTTTGATGGTTGTCTTTGTTCGGTGAGAGGGAGACGGTGGTTGTCAGCCTGTCATGGAAGATGGTGGATCTTCCTTCTTCATCTCCTTCATCTTCTTTGTTTCTTATTTCTTCAGCCCCTCTCTCTCTCTCTCTCTCTCTCTCACATTTGGCTTAAATTGAATGGATCTTTAGAAGATCAACTGAAGAGGGTGGGGGTGCGGGGTGTGGAGGGTGGGGTTAGGGTGCCGCCGGCGGGAGGGTGGAGAGGGAGAAGAAAGAAGAAAGAGAAGAGGGTTTCTGCAAAGTTTTTTTTTTCCTAGTTCCAAACAACGTAGTTTTGACAATGGCATTTTAATTTCAAAATATTGTTGTGTTCATCCCCACATTCGAAAGAAGTGTGTATTACACTTCTGGTTAGTTTAAACAGAATTTGTAACGGTGCATTTTGATCCATAAAGCACATGGGGGTTATGTGGTTATTTGTAAATGAGAGGGGGTTGATCTGCACATGGGGCAAACCACAAGAGAATAAAGTGAAGTTTGCCCCATATTTTATTTATATTTCACTTATCTTTTTTCTTTTCTTTCTTAAATCTTTTCTCAAATCCTTCAATCAAACACACTATAAGTGAAACACTCAAGAAAGGAGTAGAAAAAGGGACTGTGTCGTCCGCCCCATCTTACTCGCACCAAATTTTCTCTTCCTGATTGCCAAGAATTTGACTTCTGCACTGCTGGAAATGCTTATTATTTTTACTCTTTAGTCATGTCTTGACATCTTTCTAAACGTGGAACGTCAGAGAGGTCTATGGGGAGTGGCAAAACACATACTGAGGAAGTCAGAGGATGAATAGGAAAGAGATGGAGCAATCAAACCAAGAAGTTCCCTGTGAGGTGCTCATACTCCACCAAGGTCAAGTTTGGCTAACCTAAAAAAGTGCATTTATTTCATCTTTTCATCTTTTTGGGTCACATCAATCAACATCTCCTCTCTACTTTTTCTACACATAATACAATAAAAGTCAAAAAGTACACTTATTTAGTCTTCACAAACTTGGCCCAAGTCCAAGTCCGCCTAAACCTTTCAACCATGTGACTATTAAATGTTCACCTGTTTTGTCAACTGTAGGCCCAAACTTATTTGGCAAGAACTACTGCCTTGAAAGTGCATAGCAAATATTTGATTGTTACGGAAGTGTATAATCTTCATTCATGCTTTGATTATTATTATTTCTGGCTTAAATGATAAAATGGTTCTAGCATTTATCTGTTGCATCTTCAATGCTGCAATGAGAGGAAGTATACTTGAAAGTGCATTGTTTTTGCAGGTAAAAATAGATTGCTAATTATCAGAAGTTCTTGTGCGTTCATGACTTATTTGAAGAAACATCGGACTACAAATTATTTTATTTATTGTATAGAACTAACATTTGATCCTACTTCATGATCCCAAAAAACACAAAACAAAACAAAACAAAACACACAGAGAGAGAGAGAGAGAGAGAGAGAGAGAGAGATCCCTTTGAATTTTCCAAATGCTGTCTACTTTTATGGATTTTGCGTTATGCTTTTTGTTTTCTACCACTGGAAAGTCTCTGCTTGTCTATTTATTTTTTAATAATAGTGGGTGTTTGAGAAGTGAGTTTTTATGTAGATTTTATGAGATGTAGGTTTTTATAAGATAAAAAATTTTTAGTGTTTGAAAAGATAGTTGGGTTTTTATGTAGTTAGATGTGATGTTCGTGAGAGAAAAAATGAAACGATTATGGGGTTGGATGTGATATTTTGTTTGGATGTGTTTTTTTTGGTTTTGTAAAACTTTTGTCTTTTAGTGGAAAAAATGAGAAAAAAATTTGGGAACTAAGTTCCCAAACACCACCAATAATTTCCTTTCTTCTTATTTACAGATGAATGATATACCAAGGAACAAGAGTTTAGAGGTTGGGATCACTATCTGATGGTCCAGATCATATCCCCATTCATTCTGGATTCGCCAAACTAGTTTCATGGTGGTGCTACTTGGATGTAACTGTATAAATTATCCCGCAGGTGCCATATTTATATGTGCGCACAAGTGTATGATTTTGTCGTTGGTGTTATTTAACAAAATATATATTTTTTTGACCTTTATTTTAATTTCTGATATTTTCTTTTAAAGAGATTATCGTCTCTCTCATCAGAGTTGTAATTCAATTGGCTTCCTGAAAAACCTATGTGATTCGTGATTAGATAAGGATTAAAATATTCCAAAGCCAAAAATCCCAAAACACTCAATCTAAAATCATCAAGCACTTACGAGAGTGATTTTAGTTTGTTTGTTTTTAGGAATAAATAATAAATCAACACAAACGATTTTTTACGTGGAAAAACCACAATTGAAGAACCTTCAATTGTAATCAAAAACCACGGGCGAACCGCCACTAATCAATCCACTACAGAAGGACTACAAGGTTACAAAGAAACCATACAAATTACCCAAACCAGTCAATTTGTCTCTGAATCTTCTGTAACTCTTTCACCACGCCTTCGCCACGGAACTGATTCTGAAGTTGGTTCCACACCTCAACTTCACTTGTCGAATTAACGACTACGTAAAGAAACAAACACCTTTTGAAACTTTACGTAATGATCTTCGGATTCCACCGAAGAGAACACTCTTGAATATTAAGTATCAACCTCTTTGATGTATGAATTTCAACTTATGAGTTTTAGAACTCTCTCAAGAACACCAAAGAAAACTTATCAAACTTTCAGAAGAACACTTCAAACAAAACTCTAGAATTCTTGAATCTAATCTAGAAAACAAGTTAGATTGGTTTTAGGAGAAAACCATCTACTTATAGAAAACCAAAAAGAGTCCAAATCCTGAAAGAAACCAGTTACTTGAAAATTCCCGGATTCTGAAGCTCGCTCGAGCGAGGCTCCTCTCGCTCGAGCGAGGAGTGTATCTCGCGAGATTTCTACTAGTGCCCTCGCTCGAGCCACGAGCCCTTCGCTCGAGCGAGGAAAACATCCTTTCAGGTTCAAGTGTAGACGCAGTGCTTGGCTCGAGCCACCATGCTTTTCGCTCGAGCGCACAAACATGGCCTTCAGGTTTTGCCCAGACGCAGTCCTTCGCTCGAGCGAGGACTACCTGGCTCGAGCGAGGAAGGCAAAAAACGCAGGAAAATTACAACTCAAAGACTTAGTTTTGTGCGCGGGTTTTTGACAAGATAGGTCCTAACACTTCCATATGATTCGGTAGTCTCTTCTTTGATAGCGTCTTAGGCCAGTGAATTTCACTCCTTCAGTTCCTACTTTCATTTGCCATAGAGCAATTTGCTGTGAAAGTCAACTCAGCTTACAAAGTTTCTTATTCACAAGCATCTCACGTGCCATACTTTTAAAGTGGTGCTTTAAAAATATATATATATATAATATTATATTTATTTGTTTGTATAACTTTTTTTTTTCTTATGAATTTTGTGTAAATTGCAGTATAATCGCAATTTGAGCAGGTTTAACCCAAACAATCCGATCAAGAATAAAAAAAACACAAATTTTGAGGACTAACAATATATATAATCTTTTTTTTAAATTAATAGGCTTTTTTTTGTGTTTTGTTTTGTTTTTTGTTCTTATTTATTTATTATCATTCTCTTCATTTTGTGTCATCTGTAAAAGTAGATAATAATAATCAAGAAGATATTACAATGTGCACTCTCAAAAAAGTGCATATGGTATGCCCTTCATAACTTTTTCACTGCAAAAGTTATAGTTTTTTTTTTTTATTGAAAAATATCATAACAAAATTTTAAAGTGTCATAACAAAAATCACAAAATATTATAATATTATCATTCTTAATTTTAGAATGTACATCATAAATTCGCTATTCATAATTTCATTATAAAATATCATAATATACATCATAAATAATCATAATATGCACCATAAAAAATCATAATTTGTTACGATATGCAACCATTTAAAAAGGTGCACATCATCAATTTATGCTAATAATCATGTTGCTTAACCCCTTCTCCCCAAAAGGTGCATGGCACTTTTGTCTCATTATAATGAAAAAGAAGAAAAGAAACAAACATTTCTCTAATATATAATTCTTTATTGCCACAAAAAAATAAAAAATAAATTAAAAGTAATTTCAATTCCTTCGCATTTTCCTTTGTGACGTCAAAAGATAAAATCTATAGTATAAGATACAAAATATCAGTTCCAATGTTTTGAATTTCAAAAACGATTTTTGAGTATTTTTTTTTTAAATATTTTTCTGTCTTTCACTAAATACACCCCCCCCCCCCCCAAAAAAAAAAAAAAAATTAGTGCATTTTCATATTTTTTGTATTTTAAATTATATTTTTAAAGATTTCCCCACCGATATTTTACTTTTTAAGTATATCTAAAAAATAAAATAATTAAAATATAAAAAAGTTCACCAAGATGACAAAATACAAAAAAATAAAAAACTCAAAACTATATTTGAAAACTAAAATCAAACAAAGTGATTAAAAAATAATTATACGTAAATCTTTTTTATACAGGTGTACACAATCCCTCTGATTCATATAAATCTCATCCAAAATAATATGAAAGTGATAATTTTAAATTTATAAATTATAATGTTGGACATATTATTTTTAAATAAATAAACCATAAAAACCACATTACTCTGGTCCATGGCAGGAGCCGTCCAGGCAAACAGAGGGCTGCATCATATAGTCAATAAAACAAACACCACCATTTGCAATATAATCTGCCTATCCTTTCACCATAAAATCCAAAGAGCATATATACTAGAATAGAAAGTTTAATTGATTACTTCTAGTTTCCAGTACATGACAGGTGAGAGGAAAAAAAACAAACAAACAAACAAAAAAAACCACAGGCAGAGCACATTGAGAATGAGACAGCTAAATCATAACTTCGACATTATTAAAATCTGTAACCTGTTGATGTTGTGCGACATGATAGTGTAGCAAGCCAAAATTTGCAAAAGCAGAATGTTGGATTGATCCCTTGCACCAGCCCATGGGACTTGCCAAATATACCTTTGGAATCAATCTCCACCGATGAATAAAGGTACTGGACAAAATACAACGATGTGAGGAAGCCAATAATGCCGGTAGATATCATGATCGCAATGGCCATGATCAATGAATACCCAAGATAAAGTATAGCCGATGCAGGCCCATTCAAGCCCCTAAGGTCAAAAACCAGGTAACTGATCGAGTAGAGGAACACGCAAAGAGCAACGGAACCTGATGCATAGAATGCTTTCCACCACCACTGCCAATCCTCAGTACAGAGATGCATGTAGGTAAGGACCACAGATACTTCTGCACAAACGATAACCAATAACAAGAAGACAACAAGCAGGAATCTAAAGAAATAATAGAACCTCCTGAGCCAGATGCTAGAGAGGATGAAGAAAAGTTCAATGAATATGGTTCCAAATGAAAGGGTCCCGGGCCCAAGAACCAGAAGCCATGACGCATATTTGCGTGCAGGGATCTCTCTTGGTATCTCGCTGCTTCATGTAGGATACTGAATAGGCTCAGCTTGTGTTCCTAAGAAACCTACCAGAAGGGTGTGCGGCACTGAAATGCAGAACCAGAGAGACACGGGGAATAAAATAAAGAGAAATGGGAATTGCACCGGTGCTTTTGCTACCCGAGAGAATAAAATTCAGCACAGTGAGAATAACAAAACAAATTCCAGGGAAGAAGCATGCAACCGACCAGGCAACTGACTTCCAACCATCTGAAGTTCCCTTGATTGTTATCCACAAGCGTACACTAGCATAACCACCAAGAGTCCCCCGGAAAAGATAAAAAATTATCATACCCGTCAACAACATTCCTCGAGAACCTGGTGATTTGGTTCTCTGAACACATCGCTCACAACAAACCTCCAGCCTGAAAGCTGCTCGTTCATCTGTACTTGAGCTTTTTCGTCCAATTCCTCGTACATTGTCAATTCGCCTCTGACTGTCCGTAAACTTATAACAAAAACAATACCAACTAAGAAAATGATCACCATTAGCGAATTTAGGATGGAGAACCAGTGGACTTGAGCACCTTCCATCTGCAGGTAAGCATCCCATCGAGACGGCCATCTAATATCGCTCTTCACAAATTCGACATCATAAGTGATCGACACTCTCTCTTGCTCTCTTATTATCTGAGATTTGTCAAGTTCCAATGGGCAGTTTACAGAGATATTGTCATACTCATACATATGGAATTTTGACATCACTTTGGGGTCATATTTGACACTGCAGGGGACAACCTCAAAACCGGCTATCTCATATCCAGAAGGCTGCTTCTTCTCAACTTCTGGAATTACACCCATACCCTCTTCCCCAGTACCAATTATCAGCACACCTGCCCCTTCATACTCATGAACCAAAACCCTGAACTTGAGGTGATTGATGATGTAATCTTCATTACTATTTGGCAGTGCATACCCAACAGGAAACCCAGTCCATTGAATCATAATTCCATTTTGTTGAGCAAACCTCATGGCAGGCAAATTATCCAAAATCATATTTACTTGATACAGATCACGAGTTCTCTGTTTCAATAGCTTTACCTCATGCTCACTTAATGGACTTGTGGTGCAGAGGAATACAGATTCATTGACGTTCATACGAAAACGGTCCAGAGAGTTGAGAATCTGGTCTCCCATGAGGAGTTGTCCAAGATTCTATGCACTTTTCTTTATTCCCATATGGGGTTTGCAGTACGGGAGGCTGTAATAGCTGAAGGGAAGCGCAGTGTAAACAGAGGTCAATGAATTAACTTTAGCATATATTTCTTCGCCTGTTGAATATGTATGCATGTAGTTTTCCGAAAGATAAAAGCCATTGCAGGCATGTGAAACAAGAACTGTATAGATGAAAGCTACGTACCCAATATGCCCTTTTGGGGATCAAATTACAAGCCATTGAGTTTGAAAAAGAAACACAGAGCAGTTCCCTCAAAACTATTCTTAGTCTAAGCTACGGTCGAAGGCATACTCAACATCCAATCTGCAGAAGTGAAATCTTCATGTCAGTCTTAGAAATTGATCTAACAAGTAAGAAGGTATCCAACCATCCCTTCCCAGAGAAAATATATAATCAATTGGCTTTATGGAAGAAGAAAAGAACAAGTAAAAGAAAAAAAACCTTATTACCTTCAGGGGATAGGCTTGCCTCCGGTCCATAACTCGGACGGGAAGGTGTTGTTTGGATCTGTGTAGTCCACCACAAGTCCTGTTTTAATGATTCAAGCCGTGTATTTTGTAAGACTTTTTGTGTATATCGTCCATGAAAAAAATGAACAAATTCCGATTATTGGATAGATCTAATTTTTTTCATAAACGATATACACGAAAGGGAGTTATGAAATAAACCATTCAAGTTATCAAAACCAAACCTGTGGTCGGCGCTACATACAGTACCTTCTGGGATATTGGAGTTTCTCTTACACGGCCACCTCAGTTGTTTTGTGACAATGTCAGTGCTCTTCATTTGTTGGTCAATCCCATGTTTCACGCTCGTACTAAACACATTGAGCTCGATTACCATTTTGTCCAAGAGAAAGTTGCCATGGGGCATCTCACCACTCGTTACATACCCTCGTCCGCTCAACCAGCAGATCTGTTTACGAAGGCCCTGCCTAAAATCAGTTTCACATCTTTTCAAACCAAGTTGGGTGTCCATGAACCCTCCCACTCCAACTTTCAGGGGGTGTTAAGGAAAGCACATCTCATGGCACAACAGATTGGAAAACATATGAAGAGGAAATCATTAATGATACTTCATAATTTTAGGACTCATTTTCAGCCATGAATCATGGGTTTTAACATGATTTTACGACTCATTTTCAGTCATGAATCATGGGTTTTAAAGCTGTAACTCTCGCATAAACTTAGCAACTCCTGGTGTATATATTATGTACAGGAACATAATGAAAAGGTACGCTTCCTCTACACAGAAACAGTGAAGCTTCTCACAAGGGTGCTTTTTTCACCGAGTATGACATACAAACACATAGATGTAAATTTTGTGTAGTTATATAGAGTGCTGTGATTGATTTTACAATTAGAAAGACAGCTGATTTCTTTGTCAATTTCTTGGATAGGGTAAAATTCTTGATGAAGTATTTGTGTCCTCAGAGAATTAGATTTGTGTTTACTTTGAGAGTAAACAATCTTATTTAATTTTGTTTAGTTCTGATTTTGTTTTGTTCTGATTTTGTCCTAGGGTTTTAAAATCCAAAATAAATAAATAAATCGTTATGTTCTGATTAAGGGTTCAGGATTTTGCTTCTTTTATGTTCTCTCATTGTTTGACAGTGCTTCGATTGGTGATTACTTTTTTTTTTTTAATGTCCTTTTTGCAGAATATCATATGCATTGAATCACATGATTGTGTTATTTCAAATTATTAATTTCTTTTAAAATATGGTGGGCCATTGACTAATTCTATACATTTGGTTGGACCATAATCGATTACTTTTGAAAGTTTCTGGATATCTGTGTTGATTTCTTGAATAGAATATGGTTCTTGACAATGTACTCGTTTCCTTACTGGAGCATATGTGTTTTGTTGTTGCTTAAAAAAATGCAATAAAAATCTTTGTATGTCTGGACACAACTTCGCTTCAAGTTATGAATCATGTTTGTGGTGATTAGTGCTTGGAATTTATGCAATTGGTAAACACATAAGCTCTTTTTTTTTTTCCCTTTTTTTTTCCCTTAGTCTCGAGCGATTGTTTTTCATTTGACACAGTATAATTATATCTTCACTTCAAGAAATGCTATTAAACTTGTTACTGTCTACATGGAAGACTGAATCCTGCTACTTTTCCAAACTTCCCCCTTTTGTTTGGGAACCACTGTTGAATATAAAAACTAGAATATTATGTTTAGAATAGGAATTAGAATATTTTAATGTTGATTGTAGGAATCTCTCTTCTTGTTTATATTGTTTATTAATTCTATAATGAATATGATATATATACATCGCTTCTACCTCATTCAAAGGTAAGTCAAACCATTGTTTTCATCTTTTTTGGTATCAGAACTACGCCCTTCTCCTTCCTCCTTGCTGCCATTACCCAGCCACTACCCAACTTGTTCTTCCCCTTCTTTCATCTTCCTTAGGTGGCGACAGCCCCTCCAAGCCCCTCTACACCACCCGTCAGCCTCACCCCTCTCTTCTACACCACCCAACAGCCCCTCCTAGCCCCTCTACACCACTCAAAAGCCCTTACCCAACTGTCCTAGACCCTCGGCAGGTGGTTTTAGCCCTGCCGAGGTCACTGTTTACTGCAGACCGGGCTGGTTATTGGCCTTAGGTGTCGGCAATCTGTTTAGGGTAGTTCAGGCCCTCCTTTTCCCTTTCCAAGGTATAGTACTGATGTGTTAAGCACTTTTTTGGCTCTTTTTCATTCAGTAGGCTACTGTTTATTCGGTAACATTTATCGGATTAGCTGTTGAGTTTTTTCAGCTTGTCGTATTTTTTTTCTGAATTGTGTTGCTATGTGTATTTCTATGTGTATTTCACCATTACTGAGATACCTCCTAATGTTATTTTTGATATGTCCACCAAGCTTGTCCTAATTAGTTCTGATTTTTCTTTTTCTTATCACACCTGTTCATCGTATTACGAGTGTGTGGTGTTGAATGGCTGCCTAGAGTCGCTCCCTTAAACTCTATTTAGAGGGAAAGGGAAAAGCTCACTAGCTCCTATCTTCTACTACCCAGCCTGCTGCGACAGATCCTATACGTGCCCAATGGGATATTGATAATTGTACTATTTTGGGATGGAAGTTTAACTCCATGGAGGATCGTATTTATTACATGTTTCTCTATTGTGACACAGTTCCTAGTCTATGGCGTGCCTTGTCACAGATGTATGCTTATGCTCATAATGATGTTCGTATCTTTGAGCTCTATTAGGACATTGCTCGTGCCTCCCAGTCTGCCTTGGGTCTTTCTGTGCCAGAGTTCTTTGCATGTCTTCAAGCCCATTGGAAAGAATTGGCTCAATATAAGCCGTTGACTGAGTTACCAGCAGATGTTGCCTCTCTTCATGTCCAAATGCCTTACTCGCCAGCACACCTACCAGTTTTTGATGGGTTTAAACTCTAAGTTTGAATCTCTTCGAACTCAGATTTTAAACACATCACCCATGCCTTTAATCTATGAGGCCTTTGCCACCATTGATATATTTCCACCTGATATTCCATTGAAAGTGCAACAGGAGATTAAAATTGGAAAACACATATACTTCTTAAGTGGTAGAGATAATACACCCTAATTACGAAGTTAATAATTTTAGTTATGAATTATACCTGATTTTGTTCAACATTGTTATACTGTGTTAGTGTATTTGCTCTGAATTTGTTGTTGTCATTGAAGATAGGGTTAATATTACATGCACTAATCAATCAATTTCTGAATTTTGGCAGCTTGCTTATGATTCTGCCATTCTGGAGATATGAGCTCTCGGTTGCATACTGATTTTGTGGTGCTTGAAAAACTTGGTACATGGATATTTCAATTTGTCTTCCCTACATTTATCTTCTGTTTATTCTTGTATTCTTGAGAAAAGAAGAACTTGTCCATTGGCTTTCTGATTTTTTTCATTTTATGGCTTCCTTTTATATTTTAAGTTATGGTTTTTGCAAGTGTCATATGAATTTATGGAGTTATTCATAAGAAAATACCTGCTTAACTAGATGGGCCCAATTGAAGATGCCTTTTAGGTTTTAAAAACAGAAAGTTGAGCATACTCAGAGAGATCCTCGTCATGTGAATTTTTTTGGAGTTATTGTCCTTGGAGATCTGAAAGTTAAATAATTGTAAATCATTTGCAGGAAAAGGTGGCTTTGGCGAAGTTGTCAAATGCAAAAATTTGGTAGACAAATGCATTTACGCAATTAAGAAAATACCACTTAAGAATGACGAGGAAGAGCGCGAAAAAGTGTTGAAGTGAGATAAATTTGATCTTTTTGATAACATCTAGATATTTTGAATTTCTCTCTTCTAATTTTTTCTAAATGTATAGTGAGGTGCTTGCTCTATCGATAATGGAACATCGACATATCGTTCGCTATTATCAGGTTAAAAAAAATTAATCCTCCTACTCTTATTGCTATACACTTAGATTGCACTCATAATATATATAATCTCAACTCCTATCTCAACTATTAATAATCCACTTTTGCAGGCATGGATTGAGGAAGGCTATATAGATGAAAAATCACAAAGCGACCAAGATTTGTCATCCTCAGACGATTCAGACAAACCGACTGCAACATTATATATTCAAATGGAGTTCTGCCCCTTGTAAGCATTTCTACTAGGAAAAATTACACTCATAGTCTTTAAAGTTTGTCTCTTGTATCAATTCAATTTTTGTGATTTCTAATTGCATCTATGTGAAAATTGAATTGAAATCAATGGGTAAAATAGTGTTTATTCACTCTTTTTTTAAAAGAACAATAAAATTGAGGGGTTGTCATCCAATTTGATGGTCAATTCCCCTTTCAATATATTATTTTTTTCTTGTTGATTTCTATTCTACTTCGTAAAATGTTATTAATCAAATTAAATTGACACAATAAACAATTAAGGGACAACATTAATACAATAAAAATTATAAAGATCAAATTAAAACCGCATGCAAAAATTATAGTCATATTTGCATCTTTTTAATGTATGATAGTAGTTGCTTGTAGCAAGACTGGGGGGGTCAATTTAATTTTGGAAAAAGAATAGTTGACAATATAGGTTGGATTTCTGTTTTTTACATGAAATAGAGGATTAAAATTAGTAAGATCTCTATTTTCAACTACTTAATTTATTGTATTTAATTTTTTTGGTACAATGGAAACTGGACATCAACACGAAAGGGGAAGGGGCAATATTACTTTTGAATATTTGCCAACCATAAGTTCAGAGACTAAAGACTGGATCAAAATGTGAACATCCTTGTTGTGTCATTATTTAATACCATTTACATATACAAAATCTCTGTGCCCAAGTGAGACTTGGGCTCCATTTGGTTTCACCAAAAAAATTATATTCGTTGGCTATATGCTGAAATCATTTTGGACTTGTGTGTAGTTCTTTTCAAGTTGAATTTTGATATTCAAAAGTTTGCCATGCAGATTCTCAAAAATGTATGATAGTAGTTTAACTATTAGTTTAGTTAATGTTTCTTTATGTGCCATGTTATTCAAATGATATGTGTTTCAGGATTTTGCAAGCACGATTGGATTTGTCCAAAGAGTTGGACAATCAGATTGATCAAGATACAATTTGGCGTTATTTTCGCCAAATTGTCGAAGGTGTGGAGCATATTCATCATCAGGGCGTCATTCATCGCGATCTTACTAGAGCGAACATTTTTCTGGACAAAAACAATAATATCAAGATTGGTGATTTCGGTTTAGGTACTCAAATAATTTTATTTTTTTTAAATTTTAAATTATTATTAATTATAGCACTTTTATACTTTTACTATAATTTCATTTTAATTCTTTCATTTTTAATTTTGGCAATCAACCCTTTACACTCCAAATCAAGTTGAAATGTCACTTTTACGTTTCGTCATTCACAGTTATAAGGTTGACGAATTGTAACTTGAGTTTGGGTTTATAAGGTTGACGAATGGTGACTTGAGTTAAATTGTAAAAGGTTTACTATCACAATTGAAGAATAAGATTATAATAAAAATATAGAGATACCAAGTGTAATTAACCTTTTAAATAATTTTTCGAATTTAACTTTAATTTTTATACAATTTTTTTCTTTCTTCCAGCCACCTTTGTACCCGACGGTGTGAGCGTTGAAATTTCAGGAGGTGTCGGGAATATGGCATATCGGGCACCGGAGTTGATTGCGCAGGAGAAGGCGAAGGCAAAGGCGAATGATACGATTTCCATCACTCAAAAAGCCGATATATTCAGTGTAGGTTTATTGTTATGTGATCTCTTGTATCAGTTCCAGACTGATAGCGAGAGATTCACACTTTTTAGAGACATCAAGGAGGGGTCCTTTCCAGATAAAGTGAATCCCATTCTGTCTGATCTTTTTGATTTGAATCCCCTTCATCGGCCTTCTGCGACTGTTCTACTACAGAGAGATCTACCTTGGGGAGGTAACCTTTTAATTTTAATTTACTAAAATTTAATTTTGATAGATGTTTAGATTGACTTATATATATATATATATATATATGCACGTCAATTGCAGATGAGCGTTCAAATTATGTGAATGAGCTTGAGTCCAGGATACGCTTCTTAGAGAAGGTATGCTGATAATAAATTAATCTGTTTCCTTTATCGATTTTGATATATCGTTGTAATTCTTAAAATAAAATATTTTCTAAAATACAAAATTAGTTTAATTATTATTTTATTGAGATGATTTTGCTAACTTAGTTTAGTGCTACATGCACTAAAACTCCAAATATATTATTTTAAAAGATTGTGTCTAAATATTATTGAATGTTTAAGTATGATCTTTTGACCTCTTATATTTTTAATTAGCAAAGTGTTAATGTCAGAAATTATTCAACCTTTTAATGTAATTAATTCTATTCATGTCATTACATGCCTTACCTATTGCACAAAAAAATTTATTATATACATTAATATTCTATTTGGTTAACTAAATTAAAATGGAATGGAATAGAATATAATCATTCTACATTAATGCTCTATTTGGTTGACTAAAATAAAATGGGATGGAATACAATAGGGTGATTCTTTTAACTCTGGTATGAAATGATTTTTTTTGTTACAATGATGAATGATAATTTCATTTGTAATGTAATATTTATTAATTTTTTAATCTACCAAATATGAGGTGGACATTTTAATGGAATAATTAGTTTGTTTTATTCTATTTGAGTGCACCAAATAATACCTTAGAGATTAAATTCAATCAACTTACCCGTTAAACCTATTATTTTAGGTTGATTTACCCTATATGACTTACCCTCATCCTTCACTATTGTGTGTATCAAGATGCTACGCCTTCTACATTCATGGCATGGAATTATTATTTAATTAGAAAATTTTAATGCTATCTTTTTTTAGATTTATAACCATAACATCTAACTTTTAAAATTTCATTTTACTATTTAATTTATCCAGGAAAGATGATGGAAGCCACACAGAAGCAAATATGCGAAATGAAAGGGATTCGAACCACAAACATTGTCCAACAGATTGTTTTGTAATTCAGCTTTAGACGATATTATGGTTTTACTGCTTATTGTTTTGGAATTGAGTTTTAGACGATATTTGGTTTTGGTGCTTATTGTTTGGAATTCAGGTTTAGACCTTATTATGTTTCTGTTGCTTTTCATAAAATTACAATAATGGGAAAAATATTTCATCATATGACATTAACACATGATTCAGGCCTTTTTAAAAAAAAAAAAATTAGTGAAGAAAATAAGTAATTAGTTATTAGATTAACATTTAGGGGAATTGAACTCACATCTTCTCCTTGCGAAGACTTAAATCTTGCCTCTCATTGCACTCGGTAGAACCCAAGATGTCCCTCCTCTTAGGAAAGACTTGGTGGCCAAAGAGCTATCTACACAGGCTACCACCCTTTAGTTCATGATTCAGGCAGTTATAATATTGTCTCAAAGTGTTTTTATCTTACTTAGGCTTTAGTTAATCGTACTTAGCTTTTGCTAATTCCGCTTAATTTCTAATAAAATACTCATTAAACTCTACTCATTAGACTAAAGTCATTATGCTCATCACTTAGAGTTTACTGAATCATCTAATTATTCAATACTTAAATTCAAAATAAATCCCCTAACTCTTTAACACCTACCAAATTCTCTAAGCTTTTCCACCAAAGATATTCCTATTCACATTCTCCTTTCTAAGTTCCCCACTAAACTAGCATATCACATATATCATACAAGCAAGGTCAAATAATTTTCCAATACGAATGGATATATGAATGCTATGTCAAGCAATGCAAGATATGGGTGTTACAACTATGGACGATGAAAATTTGGCCCAAGGAAACTTAGGCCAAAGCAGGCCCAGAAAGAGAGGGAAAACCACTGCTCGAGATCAAAGTTTGTTCGACTATAGAAAGCCAAAAGGAGCCAATCACCATGATCGGCTCAAACTAGCACAATCCAGCCGATCTATATGAAAATGACCTTCAACAAAGGACTTATCCATTCGATGGAATGATAGATATCCAACGGCCAATAGCCAATGCAAGTTGATTGCCAAAAGGATGACCTCTGACAGGTTGCCGATTGTCCAATGAGGCGATAAGGGATCTAACGGCCAATAACGAATACAAGTTGGATGCTAATTGGCTATAAAAGGAGGGCCAATCAAGGAGGTAACCAGGGGAAAAAAAATACCATTACTATGATAATCCCATCCTGTGTTGTGTTATGCTGTTGATCTCAAATTATACTTGCGATTATGTGCCTAATATGATTTTGGATGCTAAGCATGTGGTTGTATGCATTTTTAAATTCGTATCTGTCCATTGTAGAGAAATTTGTTCGGTATTCTGTAATAAACTGAAATTGAGGGCCGTAGAGGCGACATAAACCAAAATTGACTGTACCATTGTGATTAGCACAATTTTTAGAGCCTACAGTGAAATTTGATTAAAAATTAATTCGGATCAAATTAATTAGATTAAATTGATTAAACTTAAGTAAGATTGCTTAGCCTTAATCCAGCTTAATTAGCCTAAGCTAATCACCCACTATATATATATGAAGAGACTAGTGCTTAGGCTCATAGAATTGAGCTCTTCTTCATCAATGTGTTGAGATTATACACTAGAGAGAGAGAAAACACCATTTTAGAGAGAGAAAGGCAAGAACTTGAAGGAATTGACTTGGAGATTGAAGATTTGGGAAACTAGGCTCAAGAACTTGCTAGGATTGGAAGAGTTAAAGGCTCTAGGTGAGTTTTTGAAACATAATGTGTGAGTTTAAGTTCATAATTATATGAATTCAAGAAGATAATGAAATGTGTTGCATGAATTGAGTCTAGAATGAAGAATTGAAGATTAATTCACCCATGCATGTAAGAGATCATTGTGGAATCCCATATTAGAGTGTAATCTATGTTGGCTAATTCAAAAGAAAGGTCATTTTGATCATGCATGCATAATTCATGAGGCTATGAACTTGAATTTCACGTATATAAAGTCTTAGAAAAGAAATTAGACCAAAATGGGACATGCATGGTGAATTCCACAAGTTGGACTTTGGTTTGTGTTGTTTGAGCTAACATTTAAGTTTAGTAATGACTATATGAAGTCAACAGTGTGTCATATTTGAATTTGGAGCCTTGGAGTTGTGTTTTGAAGCTCAAACAGAATTCTGAAAATTCCAGAATTCGAGCAGTTCGCTCGAGCGATGAAATTGTCACTCGAGCATACATTTCGAGCTCCCAGTACTTTTGTTGACATTGGAGGCTGGCTCAAGAGACCAAAAGACCGCTCGAGCACCCACTGTTTATTTTCAGTCTTGGCTCGAGCGACCAAGAAGTTGGCTCGAGCGTAAAATGAGAGCATCCAGTACTTTTGCAGACCAAGGGGTTCGCTCGAGCGACCAATGTTGCGCTCGAGTGAAGTGCCCTGTTTTAGGAAACTTTGAAAAGTTGTATTATGTTATGATTTCTGTTCTTTTTCATTTCTGAGTATTCTTATGCATATATTGAGCATCCTAAATGAACTAAAGAGTTAGAAAGAAGCCTAAGAAAGACAAACGAATTTGAGAACGGATTGAATTTTATTGTGACCCAATTTCCGTATGTGCTATGAATTGTGTAGGGTCAATCGCGAGGACGAATCAATCATCTGAACACAGTGAATAATATCTTAGTAAAGATATTTTCATGTATATTATTTTCTAAATGCTACCTATGTGATAAGTTTTCTGAAGTCATGAATTTGTATTATGAATGATTATTCTACTTGTGTGATTCGTAAAAGACTTGGAACGTGACTAATAAGCACGAAATTATAAGATTAGACCAAAGGTCGTTTTGTATGAATACACAATGCCCCTCAGGCCATTCGGTATGTTTGACGAGAATATGAAATAGGCCCAAGGCCGTATGGTATATTTGACAAGGACACAGAATGGGCCTATGGACGTTTAGAATATTTGACAAAATAGACCTAAGGTCATCTTACATATGAATTGGACCAAAGGTCGTTTTGTATGATTATTAAATGGTCTAAAGGTCATTTTGAACAAGGAATTGATTAGACCAAAGGTTGTTTTGAATGTGAATACGAATGTGAACATGATCATGATTATAAACGTGCGCGTGAATATGAATTTGAAAATGACGGACCTAAGGTCGTTTTGTATATGTGATGTGAAGGACCAAAAAGTCATTTGTGTATGGATCCATTAAATGTGAACATGACCTTGAATTTGAATATGCGCATGAACAAGAATATGGAAATGTTGGACCCGAGGTCGTTTAGTACATATGTTATGATCAGTTATGAAAACTGTTTGGATCCAAGGTCGTTTCGTCCTTTCGACATGTTCTAAGTATAATGGATTAGACTCGAGATCGTTCCATTATGATTTGCTTAAGAGAATGAGAATTGTGCTTCATATGTATTAAGTACAAGTATGATTTGTGCATATGCGAATCTCGTTCATTAACCTCTTTACTCTGGTATTATTCACTAGGCGTTAGCTTACTCTTTATTTATATGTATGTAGTTGAGCAGCGGATGTCCTGTAAGGACCCGGAATTGTATATCATACTTATCGGTAATTACTTACGTCTTAGTATAATTTAATTGAAGAATATCTATTAATATCTGTTGAAATTACAACTTTGGGACTGAAATTGAAGGCTGTAATGGGTTCGGGAAACGAAATTGAACACGTTTATGTGATACCGGGAATTTTTAGAATCATTTGGGACAGTTAATTGAAGACTGAATTTCGTCTGGTTCGTAAGTCTTGTTTGGCTCAAATGTTTTGATATAATGGTTTATAGTCTAGTATAAGGGCCTTGTTTGGCTTGAGAGTTTTTGGCACAAATGTGTTTTATGATATAAGATAAGGATGTTGACCATTTGGACTCAAAAAGAAAAGAAAATATCTGAGGAAAGAGAGAGGGAGAAGAGAATTCGTGGGAGAGAAAGAGAGACCAAGAGAAGAAGAGAAGAAAAGGGGGAAATCAAGTGCAAACATCTCCATCTAAGTGAGCAATGTGAGAATCTCTTCTATTTTCTTGAAAGTGTGGTTGGAGCATGCATGACGTGAATTCATATTATTTGGCATGTTTAGGGAAGAACTTCCATGGATGTTAGAAATGAAATTTTATGTACATGTTTATAGATTTTTTCATCTCATCTCAATTTATGGGTTGATCCTCTATATGGATTTGAAATGAAGATGTGATAGTTAAATTATAATGTTGATCAAGTGTATTTGGAACTTGGATTTCATGTAAGGAAAGTGATTTTGTAAAGAGGAAAAGGGGAAATGAAGGTTGGAAGAAGTTCCAGATTTTCGGATTTTTGCATGGTCCGCTCGAGCGTAGATATGACCGCTCGAGCGGGAAAATCGGTCTCTCAGCAGTTTTAAACGTGTACAGTCCGCTCGAGCTGACAAAGGGGCGCTCGAGCGGGAAGGCCTTTTTCAGGAAAATTTTGGAGAAGTTGCATACTTGTTTTTAACATGTTAATTGCATCATTTAACATCTTATGAGCATGAAATTGACATGAAATGGCATGAATTACGTAATGTGTTATTATGTTGATATTCACAGGTCAAGATTCGAAGACCGTGCAATCGGTTTTGGAAACCCACAGTGAGTAACATTTCTATACAGATATGTTATTATGAAATTATGTTTAAAAGTATTGCGTTATGACATGGTTTGAAATGGTAAATGCATTTTGTGAACGAGACCTCGTTAGATTGTAGACTGAAAAGGTTATGAAAAGGTTATGGGAAGGTTATGAAAAGGTTATGAAAAAGGTTTTGTGACATATTCTATCATGTATGTTTTACATATTGCTTGTTGACTGATTACGATTATAACTGATAGATGGGGATTGATGAAATGAAATGTTGGGATTCGTTCACTAAGCCCTTTACGTAATGTTACTTGCTGAGCTTTAGCTCATTATTGTATTTCTGTATTTATAGGTGAGCATTCTGGAAGCCAAGTCTAGGCGGAGTCCGTGTCGAGCCGCCGTTTTGAAGCTTAACCCGATGTTTTGAGTGCCTCTGAGTTGGGGCTAGGCCTGGAAGGCCGTGTGAGTTTTATTTTAGTTGTATTGGAGGCATGTACCCATATGTTTTGTAAATGAACTTTTGATGCATGCTATGTACAGTAGTGGGTAAATTAACATATTATTGGCATGTAAATGTATGTCCATAATTATGCACAGCTCTTTGGACTATTGTATTTGTTTTCGCTTCCGCGAGCCCTGTTTTATTATGTTTGGTACGGTAAGGCCTTGGGTAATCTAAGATTACTGGCCGGTCTCGTCACCAAACCTCTCGGGGCGGGTTTGGGGCGTGACATGTCCAACCCTAGCCCTGGTGAAATTGTGAAAAAGTATCGAGTTTTTTTTAAGTCAGCCAAGGTCACCTCACATATGAGGCTTTTGATTTTCCTTTTTTGTTTTCTTTTGTGGTCATGTGTGACTAAGTTTGTATAACCTTAGTTTCTGTTATGATTGTTTTTGATTTATCACATGACAAGTTCTGAATGATCCTGGATATGGATAAATTGCTTATGTATATGATGTGTGAGTTATTATATATGTGTGAAAGGTTTTTATTTTTCCACATATGCACAGCTCATTAGACAATCTTTGTATTTTTACTTCTGCTTCTGGCCCCCTATTGGTAAATATGTTTGATTTTCTATCTAAGGTCATAGGTAATCTAATGATTACTGGCCGATTATGATCCTAACTTCTAGGGGTGGGTTCGGGTCATGACAATTACACTTGTTCAATTTTCCTTTTTTAATTATGTCCGGTCTCAATGTTGATTTAATTGTCGGAGGGTCCTCCCAACCTATCTAGGTTGGTAATGATCTTTGATTTTGAGTCTTTCTTGCAGGGAAGATTGTGGGAAAGTGTATCATCTAGCTAAATTCTTGTGGAGATAAATTCATCATCCACACCTACTGTAACGCCCCCAAAATAATACAATAAAGATAACTCATATGCGGAATAAATATGATAAACAACATACTTTCATATATCAGAGTTCACTATTTAACAACAAGTTAAATGCCATGTAGGCTTACATGTTTCCAAGTCATTGCTTCGTTACACAAATTGAGTCTCGCTCATTACATCTTAAGCCATTGGCTTTACAAATAACAAACATACACACATAAGGCATAATTAAGAAGCTTTTGCTTCCCAAAACTCCATCCACGCTATTGCCTTGGAGGAAGCATCTCACTTGTACCAGAAAATGGTATTCCCATATAGGGTGAGCCAATAGCCCAGTAGAAATAATCTAACACAATTTATGAGGTTTAGCAAAGGTATAAATACCACGTACACAAACAATACCGATCCTGAAATATCCACAAGACCTGCATATGCATATCCATATGCCACTAAAACCAACCTTATTCCATTTTCCTTTAATTTCATTTCCAGTTCATGTATGCTACTCAATTCATGAGTTAAATTAGTTATCTTTCAACAATCAAAATGAGACTACAACTCAATGATTTTCTAATTATGCAAAACTCACATAAACACTTTAAACCTGCCATTTTATGGATATTTCGTCTGAAGGAATCGGTACCCATTTATATATAAAATTTTGGGTCTTTCACCCAGAACACTCCGGCCAACTTGCTTTAAATGGAGTCCATCCCCTTTCTCCTCCCAAACAAATATACATATGCAATGTATTTATAAACATAATCACATATGGAGTACATCCCCTTTCTCCTCCCAATAAACATACATATATAATGTATCTATAACATGGTCATATTCAATGACACCAACAATGGATTAGCATTAAATTGCCTAATCCTCATGTAATTTCTACAACAATCATAGCTATCCTCCACCAATAGCCCAATGCAATTATTTTTGAAGAGATGTTCAATATCAAAATAAATAGTTTATTCAAAACTTCCATATGTGAGATAATACATATCCAATATCACCATTTATAATCACAACCTTCCAATCTCACATTTTCAATGTTAATCCCAATTATTTATGCAAAATAATAATTTAATCAAAATTAGGGCAAAATCCCCCCTTTCACCAAATATCAACCCAAACACCAAAATCAACTATTTTGGCACAACATGATCTTATATTCAAGCCTCATACTCGTTTACCTCATATTCATCAAAATCCCTCTTTTCATTTCACACCCAAATCCTAGATTTGTCCAAACCACAACTAAATATCATCATCTATACACAATAGCAAATAATTAAGCTAAAAACCATATTAGAGTGTAGAAAATCCCTACCTCAAGTTTGAAGAAGAAACGAGTTGAAACCCCAAAAATCAACGATGCCTAAACTCGATCTCCACCACACACAACGTAGCCCTCGCCTAGATAACCAACTTTGATGAAGGACTTGGATCTAAATTCCAATGGATTTGGAGAAATCAAAGATATTGTGAGGTTTTTGGTAAGCAACGTAGAGAGAACAGAGAGGAAATGTTTTTAGAGAGAGAGAGATATACCAAAAAGTGACATTCAATCAGCCTAAAGAGAGAAGAAAAGGAAAAATTCCAGATCTACCCAACTTCCTGCACCTCCAGCCACACCTGCCTTTTTAGCAGTGTGCTTCAGCCGCCTCTGCCCTGTTTTCCGCACGTGCGGCCTCATTCCCCGCACATACGGACAAGCAACTTCGAATGCGTTTTGCATTTTTGTTTTGAGCGGTGCTGCCCTTGGATTCGCGAAGGGGCGCTGCCCCCTCGACCCCCGACCGGTCCAGTCGAAGTGGCAAAACATAAAAGAAAGATCAAAACCGGGATTGCTACAACCTTCCCACCTTAGGAAATTTCGTCCCCGAAATTATAAATTAGGCTCTAAAACATAATTGAACTATTCACAACCATGTTATCCCTACAAGTTCAACACCATGACCCATTCCCCAGTTATCTATTCACACCGACTCAATTCACAAGTCCCAAATTAAAATGAAATTTTCAATTTTCCCAAAACATTTACAATGTTTAACCAAAGTTCAAATTTTCAAAAATCGTACATAGCATGTACAATGTTTCCAAAAATGATACAATATCATCAATATTCCAAATTCTCAAAACATAAGCAATGTTTATATTGAATCCATGTTCTTCCCAAATAACCATAACATATACAATGTTTTCATAAGTTAAAACATATACAATGCTTAGACTTCTCATTAATACAATAAATTCTCAATACATGCTCATGCATCAATAAATAAATCCGGATATTTCTCTCGGACTTCTAATTCACATTCCCAAGTCGCTTCCTCGACTCCATGATGTCTCCACAACACTTTTACCAAGGGAATTGTCTTGCCTCGCAAAACTTGATCCCGTCTATCCAAGACTCTTACCGGTCTCTCCTCATATGAGGCATCCTCATCTGCCTCTAAGTCGGTCCAATCCAACACGTGCGATGGATCTAGCTCATATTTCCGAAGCATACAAATATGAAACACGTCATGAACCCCGGAAATCTGTGGCCATAACGCCAAACGATAAGCAACCTCCCCAATCCGTTCAAGGATCTCAAAAGGGCCAATAAACCGAGGGGACAACTTCCCACTCTTCCTAAACCTTATCAAACTCCGTCTAGGTGATATTTTCAAAAAGACATGATCTCCCACCTCAAAAGACAAAGGTCTCTTCCTACGGTTGGCATAACTTTTTTGGCGACTCTGAGCCGTAGCTAGCCTCTTACGCATAAGTGCAACTTTCTCCGTAGTTTCTCGAACCAACTCTGGACCTATCAAAGGTGCATCACCCACCTTGGCCCAACACACAGGAGATCTACACGGTTGACTATACAAGGCCTCAAATGGTGCCATACCAATACTCGATTGGAAACTATTGTTATAGGCAAATTCTACTAAGGGTAGGTGTCTCTCCCACGACCTCTTAAAATCAAGGACACAGCCTCTAAGCATATCCTCAAGGATCTGAATAGTACGCTCGGACTACTCGTCAGTCTGAGGATGATACACAGTACTAAAAGTCAATCTAGGGCCCAAGGCACTTTGCAAACTCTTCCACAATCGAGCAGTGAAACGCGGATCTTTATCCGAAACAATCGTCACAGGGACCCCGTGTAACCTCACTATGTCCCTAATGTACAAGTCAGCAAGATAATCTACTGAGTCACTTACGCGCATGGGAATAAAATGCGCCAATTTAGTCAATCGGTCAACGACCACCCAAATGGCATCACTACCCCGTTGAGTCCTCGGAAGGACCACAACAAAGTCCATCGTAATATGCTCCCACTTCCACTCAGCTATAGGCAAGGGTTGCAACAAACCCGCTGGCCCCTGATGCTCGGCTTTCACTTGTTGACAAGTAAGGCATTTTGATACAAACACAGCCACATTCTTTTTCATTCCTCTCCACCAAAACTGGCGACTAAGATCATGATACATCTTTGTGCCTCCCGGATGCACTGCAAGGTGCAAATAGTGAAACTCTCGGAGTACTTCCTCTTGGCAAGACTCCGGTACAAACAAGCGATCAAGGTATCTCACACTCAGGTCGAGATACACAGTCAAATCTCTTTCTACCTTCCCATTGGAAATCTTCTCTCGGAACGATTCCACCTCAAGGTCACCCCTCTGCGCTTCCAAAACTCGGTTCACAAGTGTAGGTTGTGCAACTACTAAAAACAAAGCTGCGAATTCCACAGACTCGCCCAGTTGCAAGTCAAACTCATTAAGAGTACCCAACATTTTCCATTCTCGGATGGCGATAGAAGCTACACTACTAACTGGCTTTCTACTCAAAGCATCGGCTACAACATTGGCCTTCCCGGGATGATAATGCAACTCAAAATCATAATCCTCTATGAATTCCATCCATCTCCTCTGCCTCAAATTCAAGCCTTTCTGTGTAAACAAATATTTCAGACTCTTGTGATCAGAGAACACTTCAAATTTCTCACCATACAGATAGTGCCTCCAAATCTTCAAGGCAAAAATCACTGCTGCTAACTCTAGGTCATGGGTGGGGTAATTCCTCTCATATGTTTTCAACTGCTGTGAGCCATAGGCTACCACTTTACCCTCTTGCATCAAAACACAACCTAGACCTTCCCGTGAAGCATCGCAATAAACTGAATAACCCAAACCCCTCTCTGGTATAATCAATACTGGAGTAGTGGTGAGTCTAATCTTAAGCTCTTGGAACGACTTCTCACAAGTCTCACTCCACACGAATTTGATTTCTTTCCTCGTCAACTTAGTCAAAGGTGAAGCAGTCTAGAGAAATCTTTCACAAACCGACGGTAATACCCGACCAACCCCAAGAAACTACGAATCTCGAAAGCATTCTTAGGTTGTGCCCAATCTTGCATTGCCTCTATCTTGGATGAATCTACAGTCACCCCTTCCCTTAATACTACATGCCCTAGGAATTTAACCTCTTCCAGTCAAAAGTCACATTTCCCAAACTTAGCATATAGCTTATGGGCTCTAAGTAACTCAAGTGCTACTCGTAAATGTTCCTCATGCTCCTCCTCAGAAGGTGAATAAATCAAAATGTCGTCCACAAAGACAACTACAAAACGATCTAAGAATTCACGGAAGATCCGATTCATTAAATCGATAAACACAGCTGGAGCATTAGTTAGCCCAAAAGGCATTACAAGAAACTCATAATGGTCATACCGCGTACGGAATGCCTCCTTTGGGATATCCTCTTCCCTTACTCTCAACTGATGATAACCCGATCTCAGGTCTATCTTAGAGAAACAACAAGACCCCTTCAACTGATCAAACATATCATCTATACGAGGCATTGGGTACTTATTCTTAATAGTAACCCGGTTCAACTTTCGATAATCAATACAAAGCCGTAATGCTCCATCTTTCTTTTTAACAAAGAGAGCCGACGCTCCCCAAGGTGAAGTACTAGGGCGAATAAAACTCTTATCTAACAATTACTAGAGTTGAATCTTCAACTCACTCAATTCAGCAGGTGCAAATCTATATGGAGCCATAGAAACCGGTGCCGTGCCACGCACTAAATTAATGGAGAACTCGATCTCTCGGTGAGATGGTAAATTGACAAGATCCTTGGGAAAAACATCCGAGTATTCACAAACTACCCTCGACAATTCAACCCGAATTTCATCACGCTCACTACTCAAAAAGCTAGCAAGGAGACAACTAAGTTCACTCCGCCCATGCGGATCATATACCGGTGATAAGACTCTATCTACCCGGTTCCCCAAGAAACAAAAGCAATCGTCACTCAAGGTACATACAGTAACTTTCTGACAGTAGCAATCTATAACAGCCCGGTATGACGATAACCAGTCCATACCCAATATGACATCAAAACTAAGCATGTCAATCAATACAAATGCAAAAGGTAATCGACGACCAACAACCTCGATGTCACAACCCCGACATTCCTGTCTCAAAACAGTCTGACCACCAACAGGTGACTCTACACAAATAGGAGATGCTAACTGTGCCAACTCCAAACCCAAAACTGATGCAAACGCATACGAAATAAAAGAATGGGATGCACCCGTATCAATCAATACATTAGCAACTGAATTGCAAAAGGTACCTTTCACTACAGAAGGATCAGGTACAAGATATGGCCCTACAACTGTATACATACGTCCAGTAGGCCTCTGCTCAACCTGCTCACCCCTCGGAGTATAAGCCTGATGCACAGACTGAGCCGAAGAGACTCCCTGATTGGCCCTTGAGGCCTGTACTGGCTGGTGACTCTGTGTTTGTCTCGAACCAGACGCACCAGATGTACCACCCAATTGTGGGCAAAACCTCTTCAGGTGCCCCGCCTGCCCGCACTGATAACAAATGAGCGGCTGACCTCTTCCCTGACTCTGGCTCTGAAAACGAGCTGAAGATAATGCTGCTCGCTGTCCTCCTCCTCTTTGAGGACAAGCTGGAGACTTGTGGCCCAACTGACCACACTTAAAGCAAGTAAAATCTCCCTGCCCACCTCTCTCAGAACCTGAACTCGGTATTGGAAAAGTGGACCTCGACTGAGTTCCCTGGGACTGCTGAGGGTAGGAACCCCTCTGCCTCTTACTGTCTCCCTGACTATCCTGACTCCTCTTGGAGCCCCTTATCCTTTCATCTTTTGCTTGCATAGTAGTTTCAAGGTGGGCTGCAAACTGCACAAGGCGCCCATAATCTCTAATCATGGAACTGGCCACTCGAAACATGAGTCCAGTCCTCAATTTCTTCTCAAACTCCAGACAGCGGCGTTTCTCAGTCACCACTAACTCAAGTTCAAACCTGGATAGACTAGTAAATGTGGCCTCAAACTCCGCCACTGGTGTATTCAGCTGCTTGAGCTGACAAAATTGATCCCTCAACTCCTCCCTAATAGCGAGAGGCAAAAACTTCTCCTGAAAGGCGTCAACAAATGCCTCCTAAGTCCCTTCAATGTGCCCCCGCGCATACTTCCACCACTGCCCCGCATCCCCCTTTAACTGGAAAGACGCCAAGGTCACTTTCAACTGATCATCCTCGATGCCAAGCATCTCGAATGTCTTCGCTAACTATTCAAGCCACTCATCAGCCTTCAGTGGCTCCTTAGGGTCACCCAAAAACTCATTTGGATTCGATCAGAACAACTCTCTTTAGAAAAGATGGCCCTGCTTCAGCTACATGGATCTGGACTTGATTCTCAGCCCTGAGAATGTCCATTGCTTCCCTTAATGCTCCTGCCATCTCGCGGGCTAAGGCGCCCATGGCCTGCTGACCTACTGGCTCGGTCACGTTGGCCTGACCAACTCCCTCCTCCTGCGCCGGAATTTCATCTGGCATAGGCATCTCCTGCCTCCTAGGCCTACCACGCTTACCACCATGTCCTCGTCCTGACATCCTAATAAAGGTAACAAAGGATTAGCACATTCACAAATGTGTCGAAGCTATTTCATTCGCGTCCTAATACATTGGACAACTGTAATTCACTCCACATAAGCACATAATCACATAAGCACTTACGAATTTCATTTCCGGATAACGACCATCCCGTGGCGTTGCTAAAGTTCCAGTTAGAAATGGCAGTGATCAGGTGCCTTTCCAACAGGACTCCCAGAAACCCATAGATTCGATCAACATCCTAGAAACTAAATTCCATACCCATATAGTCACATAAGCATGTTACCATATAAGCACATAGTATCATACATAAGTCTCTAACAAGCGAGACAAACCCATTGTGGTACTAACCATTTCCCACGTACCCAAAGTATTCAAACCCGGTACGCTCTGATACTAAGTTGTAACACCCCAAAATAATACAATAAAGATAACTCATATGCGTAATAAATATGAGAAACAACATACTTTCATAGATCAGAGTTCACTGTTTAACAACCAGTTAAATGCCATGTAGGCTTACATGTTTCCAAGTCATTGCTTGGTTACACAAATTGAGTGTCGCTCATTACATCTTAAGCCCTTGGCTTTACAAATAATAAACATACACACATAAGGCATAATTAAGAAGCTCTTGCTTCCCAAACTCCATCCACGCTATTTCCTTGGAGGAAGTATCTCACCTGTACCTGAAAATGGTATTCCCATATTGGGTGAGCCAACAGCCTAGTAGAAATAATCTAACACAATTTATGAAGTTTAGCAAAGGTATAAATACCACGTACATAAACAATACCGATCCTGAAACATCCACAAGACTTGCATATCTATATGCCACTAAGACCAACCTTATTTCATTTTCCTTTAATTTCATTTCCAGTTCATGTATGCTACTCAATTCATGAGTTAAATTCGTTATCTTTCAACAATCAAAATGAGACTACAACTCAATGATTTTCCAATTATGCAAAACTCACATAAACACTTCAAACCTGCCATTTTATGGATATTTCGTCCGAAGAAATCGACACCCATTTATATATAAAATTTCGGGTCTTTCACCCAAGACACTCCGGCCAACTTGCTTTAAATGGAGTCCATCCCCTTTCTACTCCCAAACAAATATACATATGCAATGTATTTATAAACATAATCACATATAGAGTACATCCCTTTTTCTCCTCCCAATAAACATACATATACAATGTATCTATAACATGGTCATATTCAATGACACCAACAATGGATTAGCATTAAATCACCTAATCCTCATGTAATTTTTACAACAATCATAGCTATCCTCTACCAATAGCCCAATGCAATTATTTTTGAAGAGATGCTCAATATCAAAATAAATAGTTTATTCAAAACTTCCATAGATGAGATAATACATATCCAATATCACCATTTATAATCACAACCTTCCAATCTCACGTTTTCAATGTTAATCCCAATTATTTATGCAAAATAATAATTTAATCAAAATTAGGGCAAAATCCCCCATTTCACCAAATATCAACCCAAACACCAAAATCAACTATTTTGGCACAACATGATCTTATATTCAAGCCTCATACTCGTTTGCCTCATATTCATCAAAACCCTTCTTTTCATTTCACACCCAAATCCTAGATTTGTCCAAACCACAACCAAATATCATCATCTATACACAATAGCAAATAACTAAGCTAAAATTCATATTAAAGTGTAGAAAATCCCTACCTCAAGTTTGAAGAAGAAACGAGTTGAAACCCCAAAAATCAATGATGCCTAAACTCGATCTCCACCGCACACAACGTAGCCCTCGCCTAGATAACCAACTTTGATGAAGGACTTGGACCTAAATTCCAATGGATTTGGAGAAATCAAAGATCTTGTGAGGTTTTTGGTAGGAAACGTAGAGAGAAGGGAGAGGAAATGTTTTTAGAGAGAGAGATATATACCAAAAAGTGACATTCAATCAGCCCAAAGAGATAAGAAATATAGCGATCCTGATTTTCCATTCCTTTGTATACTGTATTCCGGACTTGGTTCCGTGGACTTGTTGTTGTCTCATTCTCATTTCTAGCCTTTACTCTTTGTATTTGAGTCTTGGATTGTGTTGGGCAGGTTTGAAACAGGTTGCTTGTTCTTGCAAACCAAAAGTTGATGCGCAGATTTTGGCCTTCACGCTCGAGCGGGTACTTTGACGCTCGAGCAGGCCCTTCGTTGTTGTTTTTCCGCTCGAGCGTAATTTTCCATCTCCCAGTACTTTGCTCTGTAGTTCATCCGCTCGAGCGGTAGTTTTGACGCTCGAGCGTGACCCCTTTGATTTTTGTCCTTCCGCTCGAGCGGGGAGTTTGACGCTCGAGCGGGGACCGTCGCCTGCAAAACTTCTGGAAGTGTGCAATCAACGCTCGAGCGGCTCTTTTCATGCTCGAGCGTGAGTCTGTATCTGACGCTCGAGCGGGGATTTCCACGCTCGAACGGGGATACGATTACATCAGTCCGAGATTTCACTTTTTGGATCACTTTTTGACCTACTTTCTCTCTCTTAACTTTAAAAGAAACCGCCATTTGAGAGTTTCTCTCTCTACCCTTACCTTCTCTCTAAGATTTGATCTACTCCTGGTGGTCTTCTACCCTAGTTCCTTTGGAAGAAAGGTAGAGCTTCGCGAGGGCTCTCTTTTAATCTGAAAAAGAGAGGATTTGGAGTACTTTGAGTTTTGGTCATCATCTCCTTTGGGCTTCTATTTTCGAGGTAGGGATACCCTACTCCATTCTATATGTTTTGTCATAAGTTTTGGTTATTTTGATATATTGGTATTGTTTGGTAATTTTTGGGAAAAATAGGGTTTGATTGGTAATTGGGGAAAAAGGGGGTTTTTCATATATATTAAACTCCATGTGTTTGTAAGTCATGAAAAAATGACATTGATAGTGTCAAGTTGAGAAAATTGAACCTTAGGGTTAATTTTTGAGAAAATGGGGAAAAGCCCTAATTGTTGTAATAAATTAATTAGTATAACTAATTTTGGAAAAAGGTGGAATTAAGTTTAATTCATGGAATTGGGGAATTATGAGATTGAATGGTGTAGTTGGATAATTTATTCACTCACCTATGAAAATGTTGAGATTATATCTGTTGATACATTTATTTCCTATTTAGAAATAACTGTTTTGGACTATCGGTGGAGGATAGTCGTGATTGTTGTAGACATTGCATGCTGATTAGGGAAAACTGAAACTAATCACTTTAAATAAGTCATTGAATATGACGGTTGAATTAATACAGCAAATACGTGTATTGATTGAATATGGTATATGACAAGTGTTAAATACATTGTATATGCATATTGTTTGGGAGGAGATAGGGGATGTACTCCATGGTTTGAGGGGAGATAGGGTATGGACTCTCAAACCTGTTTGGGAGGAGAAAGGGGATGGACTCCATTAGTACAGCAAATATGTGTACTTATTGATTTATGGAACTGTTTTAATATGAGCCTTAGCCTCATTTGAATTGTTGATGTTGGAGGAAATGTTAAGATGAGATGTAGTCTCAATTAATTGGTTGGCCAGGTTCTGAGCCATGTTTGTATAATGGGGAGTTGGTTAAATAATGGAAAGTGAAACGTATCATGGACATAATGGTCTTGAAACTGTATTGAGATGCAATTGATTTTTAAGTGTTAACCATCTATCGAATGCTATTACTTTAGTCAATTCTTATATTTGGTTTAGTATATTTCTGCTGGGCTGTGGCTCACCCTATATGGGAACTTCATTTTCAGGTCCAGGTGATATGCAACCTCCAAGGGTTTAGCTAGGGGGGATTTGGAGTTGAAGACTCTTCTTTTTAGTTATTTGTTATTTTGATGTTACATGTAAATTCAAGCCACGGGCTTAATTTGTAGATGAGTTAGAACTCAGTTTTTGGGTCCAAGTGTTGGCTTGGAAAGCTGTAAGCCCGTAGGGCATTTACTTTCGTTTACATGTAATGTCTTTCAATAAGAATACTCTGATGAATGGAAGAATGTTTTATTCTCTTATGTCAATGCATGACAGTATTGTATGTATTATGGGTTTATTTTGAGGGCGTGACAAGAAAAGTAAAAATTCCGGACCTACCTAACTTCCGGCACCTCCAGCCGTTAGCAGTGTGCTTCAGCCCCCTCTGCCATGTTTTCCGCACGTGCGGCCTCATTCCCCGCACGTGCGGACAAGCAACTTCGAATGCATTTTGCATTTTTGTTTTAAGGGGCGCTGCCCTTAGACTCGCCAAGGGGCGCTGCCCCCTCGACCCTCGACCGGCCTAGTCGAAGTGGCAAAACATAAAAGAAGGATCGAAACCGAGATTGCTACACCTATGCTTTCAGAAAAATTAAAATCACAACTGGACCATTAACCCTATGTAATCGGACTAGATACAAATCATAAAAATCAGTTTGGTTAGGTTTGATTCTACGATTTTAAAAATTTTATATTTCAAGAAATATAATATATATTTTATAATATAATAGTAAGCAATTTAGAAACAATTAGTTTAGTTAAGTTAGTTAAAGTTTTTTTAATTTCATAATAGGACTAGGTTCAAATTTTATTAATAACTTATATATTTTATTTTTACATACAAAAATATTAAAAATAATAAGGTAAATTTATTAGAAAGTCTTATTTTGGAAACTTTTGTACCATTTGGTCCTACATTTTAAATGGTTGATTGAGGAATTCTCATTAGGTGTAGTGTGTGACTAGTAAATCTTTTTTCAAATGTGGATGGGTATTGGTTGTTTTTTTTTTTTTTTTTTGAATGTGTGATAAGTATGGTGCGATACTCCAATATAGCAGGTATTAATGTGATACTCTAACGATAGGACACTCCAAAAAAATTAAAAACTCCTTAATGTACTTTTTTCAAATGTGACAACGTGACATGTATAATGTGGCACTCCAAAATTTTTATTCATCCTTAGTGTACTTTTTCCAAATATGACAACGTGATAGGTATAATATTTTTATTTTATACTACGTGGTAGGTATAATGTGACACTCTGAAAAAAATAAAAACTCCTTAGTATACTTTTTTTAAATGTGACAACGTGGTGGGTATGTTGTGATACTTTAAAAAAATTAAAAACTTCTTAGTATACCTTTCCTAAACATAATATATGACACTTCAATGTGGCGAACCTAATTTGATTGAATTATTGTGCTAAAAAACAATTGGTAAGGAATTCATGTTCCACACTGCGCGTGTTAAAAACAACCAAACTTTAAAAAGCTACTAGTGCGCTTTTTGAACAACGTAACACACAAACATCTCACCACCTTTCACATACATCACCACGCCACCTGTCCCCTAACTGTACTAACAATAACAAAACAGTTAACAAATAATTTAAGGGACCACTCAGTCACTAAAAAATATTTAGAACCTTATAGATTACAAGTCTACAACACAGAATTTATTGGTCAATTTCCCAAATAATAAACAAATACATTACGGTTCCATTCAATTCTATCGTTAATCAAAATCAAAACTAATGAAAATTGGACCAATACCACCGGTTTAAATGGAATTAAAAAAGTTTACCGATTCCATAAATTTTTTAAACATCCTTACCAGTCACCAGCCCTTGCAGAACCCAAGACGCCCAACATGGCTAACCTCCCATTCTTGATCTTCAACTTCAATTTCTTGATGGACTCTTCGTTATTTTTGTTTTCAAAAAGTACGAGAAATAAAAACAAATCTAACACCAAACATACTTAATTTTCAGAGGGTAAAGACTTTAAATGGTAGAGATCACACACGTTTTGCTGAAAACGAGTCTGGTATAAAATCATATATATATATTATTAAAAGTAGGGTTTTTTTTTCATATTTATGCGGCATATTATAAGGGCTTTTTTTTTTTTTTCCCCCTCTAAGAAAGCCACGTCAACATGTATTTTCTTAATTACATATAGAGTTCTATATAAACCTAAACCTAATTTAAATTATACTAATTTTACATATTTTATATGAATTCTATTTGACAAATATTTCTTTCCATATATTTTTCATAGTAAATTGAGATAATCCACAAACCCAATACCAATTTTTTGTTTCATGTTTCTTTCAAAAGTATTAGAATTTTTTTTAATGTTAAATTACCTTTTTTTCCCCTTATTTTCCCTTGCATTGTTCTTTACCCAATACCAATTCTATATTATTTTATATTATGGATTTGTGATTTAAATTTTATAGTGATTTTATATATGAAATTATATTTCATTTGCTACATTATTTTATATAATCCAGAACTCAGAGAAGGAAAAACCTGCACACCAATAATGCTCTCGAGAAACCTCTAAAGTTTAGATTTACTACTTTTTGCAGCACATTTATTTTTCTGTTGATTGTGGCCTATTAATTATGGCCAAATTCGATTATGGTCTGTCGATTGAAATCATAGACTATCTTTAAAGAATAACATTGGCCACATTTGTTGTTATTATTATTATTTTTGTCAACGGGCTGTTTGCACCACATTTTATTTTTCTGTCGATTATGGCCTATTAATTGTAGTCAAATTCGATTATGGTTTATCGATTGAAATCATAGACTATCTTTAAAGAATAACATTGGCCACATTTGTTGTTCTTATTATTATTTCTGTCGACGAGTTGTTTGCACCACATTTTATTTTTCTGTCGACTATGGACTATTAATTATGGCCAAATTCGATTATGGTCTGTCAATTGAAATTATAAACTTATTTCAAAGAACAACCTTGACCACATTTATTTTTATTATTTCCGTCGACAGGTATGCTGACATGGCATGACAAATATGTTAGTAACGTGGCATGGAAGAGATGGTGATGTGGCTTGAAAAGATTAAATAAGGCCAATAAAGATATTTGTTGAAATCAGTTAGAAACCATATGCTAAAATCGGGGGGATCAATATCAAGTCAAAGCACAAAATCTGTAAGTAGTTCTTATAAAAATATGGGATATGGTTGAGTGGAGCAAAGATCAAGGAAGATCATAGATTGATAGCTACAACATGAGGTGGCCAAGCAAGTATAAAAGGAGGACTTGAAGAATGAAAAAAGAAAAAGGAAAAAAAAAAGAGGACATCAATCAACCATCAAACACACTCGTGCAGAGTTATTTAGGAATAGTTCTAAATTAGCCATTTTAGGAATAGATTAAACAAGTAGCTTTTCCAACTCCCCATTTCTCTTCTCTCTGTTGATTGCTGTATTCCTTCAATATTTTGTTGTTGTTTAAGTTCTTGTAACTAGTGAGAAGTGATCATTTATTCGAATTAATACATATTCTGTTCTGTTCATTTTCCTCTTCATTTAGTTACCTCTAGGGAAGTCCTTAATCTGTTTAAGGCAAAGGATTCAACCACAAAGCCTGATTTTTATTTGTATTTATTGAAATATTGGTTCAAGTTTGTCGATCAAATCATTGCCAATTAGGTTTGAATTGAATTTTTACCAACAACTACTTGAGTTACTTTTTCAATTGTTAATAGTAAGTTCTTTTATATTTTGACATCATATTACAGATGATTAATCACTTCACACACTAAGATGTATCTATCGTTTGGATGTTTTCATTATTTTTTCCTTTTGGGTTTAGATGTTGTTATGTGATTCTTTCTTAGTTAGTCGTTGTTAAATTTCTTTTATATACTTGATATTTTAATTTAATTAAGAGTTTTATTTTACAATCTTATATTTTAATATATATATATCATATAAAATCATTATATGATAATCCAACTACAACATGTTTATATTTAATTTTTTAAATAAATTTTATATAATTTATATTTCTACATATTTTTATTTTCCAAATGAATATAAAAGAAAATTAAATAGATAGAATTACTTTTAATTTTATGTTACTAATTCTTCTTCTAATTTAACAATTATTTTTAATATCAAAATGAGTATTCATTTTACTATTTCATAATTTAATATATATCATACAAAATTATTATATGATAATTGCACATTTATAATATGATAGAACTAAAATTATCAAAATACACAAATAATTTAACTAAAATTAATGTATATAAGTATTCAAGTAATAATTTTATAGAACGATAGAACCAATATTATCAAAATAAATAATTAAAATCATACTTTAAATTTAAAATTAAAATTATTATTTTATAACAGGTTTATATTTTTATAATTATTTCTAACATTTCAAAAATAAAATTATGTAAAAACAAATAATATTTATTTCACTAAATTAATTTTTATTTTTAAAAAAAAAATTCAAAAAGTTTGTGAAACGAACCAAAACGTTTGCCAAAGAGAGGTTATTGGGTTGTGTAAGGAGTATTGCTCCACACCACTAGACACTTGTCAAGTTGTCTTCTACTAACCTAACAAAAAGTACCGAGTCCCTTAATTTCAACCAATCATATTGAGTTGAGGCACCATGTGACAATGCGCCAAGACTACTACATAAATTTTCTTGTCAAACGCACCCAATAGTTGCAATAATTGCTCTTCCTTCCTTCAGCATCTCCCTTCACTCCATCCAATCCAGCGTTCGGATCAACTCTGCATCAACATCATCATCATCATCAAATCAAGGTATGCCCAAATTCCCTTTTCTCTTCATTCTCTGCCCACCTCCCCATCTACGAAACCCTCTTCCGAACTCTGGGTTCTCCCTTGTTACAGCAAAATCCTCTCACTCTCTCGCTCTTTCTTTTTACTTGTTTGTTCAATTTTTATTTATTTTTATCCTAGGCTGGGCTTGGAAATAGAAAGAATGTAATCTACTCAAATACATCAACATTAATTTCTACACTGTTTCTGTATGATACAACTCTGTTTGCTCTCTTTTTAATCTCCTGAGGCTTGTGGGTTATTAGACTTTGCCGAACCAAACTAAGCCCTTGTCTTCCCCCACTCAAGTAGAGTCGGTTATATCAATCTTTATTCTCCCTATATGATCACTTAAATTAAATAGATTCATTTGTTTTTTTTAATTAGGAGCTTTTTAGAGGTGGAATGACCTTGGTTGGTAAATGTACGCAAATTAATTTAGTTTCTTTGCGAGAATATGCAATGGAATCAGTTTTTTTTTTTTTTTTTTTGAATTTTAGAAGTTTGGGTATCTTCAATTGGAATGGTTACCTTACGAATTTTTGGGTTGGGTTGTGTTATTTGATTATCAAATTCTTTGTATTTTGTGTATATATATATTTTTTTATCAGCAAAGAAAAAGAAACTTTATTGATGAAGAAGAAGATAAATACATCAATAAAAGAAAAGAGAAGGATGAGTGCAAAAAGCATCATAGCGAACCAAATCAATCCCAACTAGGTTGGTACCGATAACGCCGCCCAATCATATGCTAGCACACAATCAAGAGTTGGTGAGTAACTAACCACAAACACCGAAGCCAACTTCACCCAAGCATAACAGATGAGGATGAGCACCACAGCCAGGTTGACATAGCCAACAAACACCAGGGGAGAATGAACACAGCAGCATAGAAGGCCACACAGCATGAGCACCAAAAATCCACACAACCGCTTCACACAGCCAGCAAAAGAGAGCATGAACACCACAACAACCGGCATCAGATATACAGACCAACAACCAATTCAAACCTTAGCCAAAACAAACACCAGCAGTGTAACAGAATCTAAACCACAGACCAAACAACCTGAGCAGACCTCTGAAACCCAAAAAATACCAGAACTAATGAGAAAACAAAGCAATGCCACCAAACACAGGCATTCAGCCATTCATCTAGAGCAGACCATTCATCTAGCACCTAATCACAACACAACCAAGCTTCACATTGGAGACCATCACAGCAGGCAGCAGCACTCTCCAGGCCTGCAGCCAGAGCAAAGAAAGAAAGGCAGACAATCTTGTCACAGAAGCATAATTTAGCAGACCAACAGATCCCATCCTCAAAAGCAGAGTTAGCACAGCATTAACAGAATCAGCACAGCCAGAGCAAATAAAGAAAAGCAGACAGCTACACACTATCTCAGCCACCATTTCTAAGGCAAAATAAGACCTGGTCTTAAGTATGCTATGCAAAATCAGTGGTTAATATCATAACTCCAGCCACACATGAATCCGACTTGAGTCTAAGACCAATCTTGTCACAGGAGCATAATTTAGCAGACCAACAGATCTCATCCTCAGAAGCAGACATCTGAGGTAAGACAAAGACCCAGACCTCCTCATAAACCTCAGCAACCTGATGCTAATACACGCTCTACCACCAAACCTGACATCAGACTCAGCCACCTCCATTTCTAATGCAATGCCTCATTTGCTGCAGGCTAAATACCAAATCGTTTAATGCCTCACCCAGACCAATCTTGTATTTTGTGTATATAGCACTTTTTATTTTGAAAATGGGTTATGTCAGATTGAATGGTTAGATAGAGTCTTGTATGAATAGGAATATAAATAGTGACATGTTTGTTTAATTTTTATATTTTTCAACAAAAGTTCTAAAGGAAAATAATAGGGGAAATTCTATTTCCACCACCCTGATAAACTTAGTCAACACACTTAATGAAAAATTAGATTAATGACAATTATATCCTAATTAAAAATTACTATAATAGCCATTGATCAACACTCCTAATATTATATATACAAATTCTCTATACACATCTTTTACAAATTAAAATATCTCACTATACATTTTTTGAAACAAAAAAATTATATATATAGAAATCTAACAAGGTGTAACAGAAATCGAAGAAGAACAAGGCGTAATAGAAATTCGTATATACAAAAATTATGTATAGAGAATTTGTATATATAAAAATTATATACACATCTTTGATTCAATTGATTGATATCGAGGAAGAAGAACAAGGCGTAACAGAAATCGAAGCATCATCGAATCGAAACAAAGGAGAGGAGGATGTGTGGGATATTCGCGTATTTGAATAAAAAAACCCATTCGGCACTTCAGGACCGAACTTACAAAAATATTTCAACAATTAAGTTCCGAAAGTATTGTATTTATTCGGAAATAGATCACCGAAAATATAGAATATATTCGGAAAACCGAACTTATGTATTTTTTTCGGCATTTAATGGACGAAATTATACCCAATATTCGGAAACCACGTTCCGAATGAAACACACATATTCGGAAAGCCAGTGCCGAAGACTACACAGCACTTCCAGCTACGGATTATTACTTTGGTCTTGACGAAAGTGGTTGATTAAAGTGTGTGTAAAATTGATTGTGGTCTTTCATCCGTACTTGGAAGTAAAATTGGTTGTAAAATTGATTATTACTTTGATTCAATTGATAATCCGCCAAAAAACAGAGGGTGATTGGGGTCACTTTGGTCTTGGCGAAAGTGGGTGGAAGTAAAATTGTAAATTGAGGTAAATTAAAGTGTGTGTATTTTGAGGGTAAAGTGTGTGTACATATGAGTGAAGGATTTATTTGTAATTTTAAGGATGTGGGTTGAGATAATTACTTAATAATTAAATTAATCGAGATGTGTATTGAGAAAAGATTTGTCTTGAGTTTATTAGGGTGGTGGAAATAGAATTTCCCAAATAATAGTGACATTTAGTGACAAAATATTACCTTTTAAGGCCGAAACATATTAAGAGCATTGTGGATAGTAAGATTTACTTTCAATATAAAACAAAATGAGAAAATTATTCATAATGATAATGTATGTTAAATAATTTTAAAATCATTAAAAAAAATAATTTTGATAAAATGCCTTTTTAGGGAAAATTATTTATAAGTCCTATTAGGGAGACTTATGCTACATATGGTCCTACAAAAAAACTTATGTTCCCATAAGTCCTGTGGGAAGTTTGTTAACACATTTACCCTCAATATTAGTTGTTAATATCATAAATTATAGTAAAACCATATATAGGAAATTGAATGTTACCATAGATCATATCTATATAAACGTAACGTAACGTGATACCTATACGTAACGTGACACCTACATAAACGTAACGTGACACCCATGATCTATGGTAACATGCAATTTCGGAAATTGCATTTTACCATAGATCATATCTACATAAACATAACGTAACGTGACACCTACATAAACGTAATGTGACACCTATGATCTATGGCAACATTCAATTTCCCATAAACGTAACGTAACGTGACACCTATGATCTATGGCAACATTCAATTTCCTAATGTTACCATAGATCGTATTTATATGAAACGTAACGTGACAACAACATAAACCAGCAACATTTTCACATTCAATTTAAAAAAATAAAAACTCATTAAGTTTGCGAAATGTAACGTGACACGTTACGTTACGTTTATGTAGGTGTCACGTTACGTTTATGTAGGTGTCACGTTATGTTACGTTTATATAGGTGTCACGTTACGTTACATTTATATAGGTGTCACGTTACGTTTATGTAGGTGTTACGTCACATTAGGTTTATATAGGTGTCACGTTACGTTACGTTTATGTAGGTGTCACGTTATGTTACGTTTATGTAAGTGTCACGTCACATTACGTTTATGTAGGATCTTGTGGAATACATTCCTATCTAAATAGGACTTGAGACTCTATAAGAAATTACACAGTGTAGACACCCCATTTTTGACCGTCCTCAAGACTTGGACGTCACCATTTGAACACTTGGTGATTATCCACGTTCGTGTTTCGTTTTGAGTTTCCGGAGGTCTCGGCTACGCGCCTTGCTTCAGGATCCCTCAACTCGACTGTTCTGTGTTTGGTTTTGCACCAAACACTTGTGTTTTTATTTCTGAGGGTAGAGAATAGCTTGTTAGCTACCCTTGGCACCCACGGCCATGGCTTTAGGCCACCGGCCGTGTTTTGAGGCTACCGGCCATTGGTGAAATATACCATTGGCCGGTCGGCCTTTAGTGTGGCCGGCCGACCATATGTTTGGCCGATGGACTCCTTTTCTGGCCGGTACCACCTTTTTGCCTTTTTCAGGCATGGTGCATGCCAGCTATGCCAGCTGGAATGCACAAGACCCGCCCCCGTGCATATGTGGTTGTTTTCCACCTTTGACCCTTTTTTTTGCACCCTTTGCTCAAAGCTTCTTGAGGAAGCTTTGACCCCTTGTCTTGTCTTCCTCAAGAAACTTGCACCTTTCTAGCTTCTCCAAGAAGCTTGCACCTTGTTAGCTTCTCTTAGAAGCTTGGCACCTTGCCTTGGCCTATATAAGGAGAGCCTCTCCTTCCATTTCAAGGGTTAGAAAATCTGATATATATCATATATATATCACTCTCTCTCTATATCTCCCTCTCTTTCTACATTTGTGTGGGTTAGAGGGTGCAAAAGAGTCGAGTTCTTGGCCAATTGAACTACACCTCCTAGCACAACACCTCCATCATCAACCTAAGGAGCTTGGAGGCCATTTTCAGAGGCTAAGGGACTGTTTTTTTGGACCAAGAGGCTGCTGTCCCCTTTTGGCTACAAAGGTAACTCCTTTTCCCTCTTTATTCTCCGTTTTTGCACACACTTTTAGCCTGTCTTGCTTGCTGTTTTGAGCTTTGTCTATAACATAAAAAAGTTCTGTTTTTTTGTGTTTAAGATACTTCATTAAGGTCACTTTTGTGTTTGGGGTCGTTTACCCCATCTTAGGCCTTGTTTGGCCTCATTTTTGTGTGTTTTTGGTGAGCTCCGGGACCACCTTGTTTGGACCTCCTCACCACTGAAGTCTTGAGGGATTTCAGTGGTGAGGATGGTGGTTTGAGGTCCTAGGAAGGAGAGGGTCATCCCCTCTCCTTGTTGTCTTCAAAAAGTGCCATTTTAGCCTCATATGTGAGCACCATTTTTAAGTGCATGTTGGCCATGTCTTAAGTGTTATTTGTACTTATTTTGTCATGATATAGTACTATTTTAAGTTGATTTAGACACATCATGCATGCTTAGCATACTTGTCTTGTAATGCCATGAAATTGCCTTAACATGTATCTAGCATTTGGACCACCATGCTTGCATATTTTGGCTTAGCTTTGTGAAGTTTTTGGTCATGTTTTAACATGCTTAAGGTCTGTCTTGGGTCTTTGGAGTCATGCTTTCCATGTTTTGTATAGCTTCTTTGCATTCTAGCTTACTAGCCTTGGGTATGTGGATCACTAGCATGCTTTACTTGGCCTATTCTCATGATTTGGCATCATTGGAAACCATATTTCAGTCCTTGTGGCATGCCTATATGCTTGCATTTGATACCCCTTTAATGCGTTAAGAGGTTGTTGTCTTATGCTCCTTGTTTGGGCCCTTGTGCATGCTTCCATACTTAAGCCATTTAGATGCCATCTAGGTGGGTTTTGAGGCTCATTTTAGCATGTCACATCTCTGTTTTCAGTCACTTAATTCATGCCATGTGTGGTTGCACTAAGTGTAGTTCAATGCTTCTTTGGTGAGCTTTAGGCTTTAGACCATTTGTTGTATTCTATGCTTGTCTTGTTTGCTTGGTTTGGCACCATCATTAACATGATTTTCAGAGCTTACATTGCATGCCATATGCCCATGTTGTTCCTCTTTTAAGTGTGCTTAAAAGTTGTCTCTATGTGCCTAAGTGTTGGACCTTGCATGTATGCCTATTTGTATGTGTTTTGGTTTCCATTCTTGAGCATATTGGCCGCTGTTTTGGACCTAGTAGAGAGCTGTCCAAATTAGTTTAAGACCATCCCTTTGGCATGTTATTGCATGCTATACATGTTTGTATGTTTAGGTAATTAGCCTATTAACATGTTGCATGTTTAAGTGTCATCGCATTTGGCATGCTTCTTGTGTTAAGTTGGTTTGCATATTTACATGTGTTATGCCTTTCATGTTATTGCATGTGTGTCATTAACATTGATGTTATATGCCTTGCATGCTTACTTGTTTAGTTCATGTGCCTATTGCACATGGTTTTGTTGTTTGCATGATCATGTTGCACACTTAGTTCACATGCCTAGGTTGCATTACATTGGCATGCATGCTTTGCCTCTTGAATTGAGTATGATAGAGGTTGAGCTCATTGTTTGTTTATGTGCATTTCATTCTACATTGAAAATGCATACTTGGTCTCTTGGGCCATCACGCATTGAAATGCGCGATTGGTGGTCCGAGAATCGAGCACCATACCCCTTTGAGTCATAAATATGATAAGGGATGTGGTGGTGCATACATTTGCTTGAAATGCATTGCCATGCCTTGTTTTGCCCTCTGCCGCTGTCAAAACAGGTTCTGCAGGAAGCTTTGGCCGGCCGGCCATCTATACTGCCGACCGGCCATCCATTGTTGGCCGAGGGCTTTACAAATGGTCGATGACCATCCGGACATGGTCGGTGGTGTTTTGTCTTAGCCGGTGATGTTCCACAGTGTCCATAGAGTGCTCCAAGGGACTTGTGCAATTTTCAGAGGAGCAGAGTAGGGAAAACAGAGGCAAACTTGTGCATGGCGTTGGATTTCCGAGCAAACCCGAGCACGTGTGCATTGGACCCTCTTCCCGAGGCCTTTACTATTTTCTTAGCTTAGTTAATTTGCTTAATTAATCAGGTGGTCTGTAATAATTAATTAGCTTGTAGGTTAATTAATTTGTATTATTCTTTTGGTCCCTCCGAGGGAGGGCGAATTATGTAATAAGCGTGCGTGTATGGGATGCATGTCTTCCAACCCCCATTTCTTTCTCCCTTTTATTTAACCGCTTATGATGGTTAGTATTAGGGCATATTTCAATTAGCATCCTTATGCTATGCATGCGTTCATTCATACATTTGTCTTGCATGCACCGGGCTCGGCGCATCATGCTAATTGCATCGTATTTCAATTCCAAAATTGAATACGTGTTATCTGTTGCACTTCACATGCCATGTTTAGGATAGCCGAGCCTGCCTAGATTGCATCTTTGCATGTGTTGCATTAGCCATTTTAAAATATGAACTAGGATCATGCACATGATTACTAACTAGTTTCTGTTTTGGCTTGGAGTACTCGGTAAGCATTTATGCTTTAGCATCCTTGCATGAGTGTGAGTGTTGCCATAATAGCATGATTACCATGAGGCTACTTGCTTATGTGATATAACTGCTTGAATGCCTGTGGGTGGAGGTTGAGTTACCTAAATTCAAATAATGCATTAAAACTGTGAGTTTTAAGCCCACTTGAGAGTGGCAAAATTATATCTTCTCAACCCACTTGAGGGTGGCAAAATTCACGTCTTACCCTACTTGCGGGTAGCACCATCAAACCATTTTCAAATAAACAAACATGACATGTTTCGTTCCAATTTAGGCGACTTAGTCTATACTTGTTTGCTGTGCGCATCACGTAGTGAATCTAGGCTAATAACCGAAATAAGAACACATAACGTTTTCAAAATCGGATATCATGGTTAGTAGAGGCCGATCTTCGGATCGGGCGAGAGGGGGTGCTCATAGCTGACCTTCCCCAATCGTACCCAAGTTCCCGAGCCGAGGCAACTTTGGTGATGACGGACACGTGGCCTTAGGCAAACGAGTCAAGGTTTCCTAAATTCCCCCAGAATAAATATTTAGGTGGCGACTCTGTATCTGGCAAAGCAGTCCATGTTTGGCACTTCTTTCTAAAAAATCTGTTTTTCTCAAAACGATTTGCCGGATTTGGACTCTTTGGTTCAGATTTAGAACCGTGACAATTTGAGTCCGAACTGTAGTAGTAGACCCACAAATGAACAGAACGGGATTCATCCTCCCGGGATGTTCGGGGATGTCTACAGTTTCTAGCGACTTTGCTGGGGAGTTTAGAGAGCTTGACTCGAACTCGTGATATCCTGTTTTGACTACACTTATGTGTTTCTTTGCATTGCATGTGCATTGGTGCGCCTAGGACACCGTGTTTGCCATCTGCTATTCCTCAACGGTTTGCCGGAGGCTTGTCTTGTCAAGGCATGACCATAAGGCTGACCGGTTGTGGGCTCTGCCAGTATGGGAACACAAACCCCGGTTTTACCGAGGAACCCTTTTTGACCATTCGACCTAGTGCATATTCGGAATCCATAGTGACCATTCCAAGCTATGACAGGTTGCTTACCCGATATAGGTTGTTTGAGACCGCTGCGTGCGTAGTGAAACCCTAGCTCCTGACAAAATAGGACAGGGAAACCCTACCCCAACATAGGGTGTTTTGGCTCTCTTTTACATGCTATGTGCTTTTAAAGTGTATCTCTACAGGGAATGCATGTATCAGTTTGCAAGTCTGGATATCAGGCCTGTGGGCATCAGTATTTGGGGAATCAGTTTTACCTGAGGGTATCAGTTTTAGGACAGTTATTTGGGGAACAGTGATCAATATTGAGTACAGTCGTTCCGCTATGCTTATATCCGTTCCAGTGAAATTGAGTTGAGATGCTGTCTGTTTTCTCTTTTACTAGGTAGTCCTGGAACTATAGCTTCAGAAGGCTCCACTATCCCCTAGGTACATTGGATTTGTGCTGATAGACTTTGTCGGGTCAGAGATTCAGTTCAAGGGCAATCAGTGTTCCTTTGCCAGAGGCAGGGTAAAAATGCCAGTCAGGCACACATCATCAGTTCAACAGTCTTCGGATCAGCGGTCATTATCCATCTCACCTGTGCGCAGTTGGGTTGAGATATCTGTTTTTTACCTCAGGGAGATATACCGGTTGCTCAGTTAGACCAAGACAATATGTCGAGTTTGGAAGAGATGGTGCGCCAACTCCAGGATAGTATGAAAGCCATGCAGCAAGACGTTGTCTGTCATGCAGAATTCGCCAAGCAACAGGCTGTGGTCATAGCCCAACAGGCAGAGACAATTGCCAGGCTAGAGCAGCAAACTGGAGTATCTACTTCACACCAGGCTCCTTCCCCACCAAGAGTTCCCATACTCGGGGAGGCAACCCACATCCAGGATGATACGGACATTCCAATCGAGCCAGCTCCGCCCCCGGTTCTACCCCAGCTATCTAAAACACCCACTAACCTACCAGACTCCCCCTTTGAGTTCAAAACGGACCCCACAGCATTGAAAGTAAGCAAGCTTGAGAAATTGTTCAAAAAGTCTCAGGGGGTCCACTCTATTCCTGATATAGAAGATGGTTATACCGACTCAATGGTGACATTACCGGATCGATTCAAGATGCCACATATCGATCGATTCGATGGCTCTGAAGACCCAATGGTGCACCTCCAACTGTTTTCTGATATCTTGAGGCCAATGGGTTTGACCACAGCCCAGAAATTGTCACTATTCGGCCGAACGTTGTTTGGGATAGCCGCAATCTGGTATGCGAAATTGGAGAACTTTGTGAGACAGAATTGGGAAGAGATGGCTGAGGCCTTCAATGATCAATACTCCTACAACACACAGATTGAGATCACAACTCGTGATCTTGAAGTCACCCGCCAAGAGCCAAAGGAGGGCTTCTCAGAGTTCGTGACGAGATGGAGAGCAAAGGCCTCAATGATGACTACAAGGCCTTCCGACAAAGATCAGATTTGGATGGTTGTGCACAACCTCCAGCCCAAACTAATGTAGAAAATGATCGTGCTCCCCTTCCCTACCTTTTCAGATTTGCATGAGATGGGAGTACAGATCGAGGATGCGATGAAACAGGGTCTGATTGACCAAGACCGAGAGCAGCCCAAGAGGGCATTCAACCGCAGTTCGAATGCAACCACCAGTGGTGATGCAGCTGCAAGATCTTCTGAAGTTGGAATGGTCACCACCACTCCTAAAACAGCCACCCCCTTTGTTGGTGCATCCAATCCAAACCCCCGAACTTCGGACTATCTACCTCGAGGCAAGAGGGTTTTCACCCCGCTTTATATGCTTCTGTCTAAAGCTCTAGGGGTCCTACTCAGGAAAGGACATCTGAAACCGTTAGAGCAACGGCCTCTACCCGATCCTCTCCCTCCAAAGCATGACCCGACTAAGTACTGTGCTTTCCATCAACAAACCGGTCATGACACCGATAGTTGCGTCCGTCTCTGCCACGAGATACAAAATTTGATTGACAATGAGGTTATCGTCGCACCAAGTCCTGCAAAGTCTATCGGCACTTGATCAGTGAACTTGTGGGGGATAATGTGATGTGATCAGGGGATGCACCACCTGCGAGCGGCGTTCAGTTTACTCCAGATGTGGCGTATGGCACGCATTATTTTGAGCATTTTGCGAATGCTAGTTTTTGTGCTTTCTGACTTGGGTATTGGGTCAGTCTTGTCATTTTGTATTGAGTCAGTCTTTTCATACTGAGTCAGTCGGGTTTGTCTTGTTGTATCAAGTCAGTCCTATTTTGTTAGAGTCGGGTGATTTCGGGGGTGTTACCTTGGACATCACTTGCTTATTTTGTGTTTGTCTTTTCGTTTTCTTTTGAGTCCGTTTCTGCCTTTGAGCCAGTAATGCCAACAGATTTGAATGAACATCAGTAGTTTTTTTCACACTCTTGTGTTTGCTTCCGCCTTGCACCAGTTGTGCCAGAAGCTTGAATGAAATGGCAGTGCATTCCACCTGCTCTTTTGTGCTTTGAAGTCATTACATTGACCCAAGTTTTCAAAACTTTTTGAACATTGTAAGGAAAACAAAGAGGAAGGAATTCCTCGGGATTTGCAAAACTTTGATCAATTGAGAGAAAGAGAGGCATGCTAAGCCCTTAATGATTGAGATCATGTTTGTTAATGTGAGTACTGAGAAGGATCCTGGCTTGATCCAGATTGGCTCCACACTGTCTTCAGCGCGAGCGATTAGTCGCTTTCTTAAAAGATTTCAAAAAATATTTTGCGTAGTCCTACGAAGACCTGTGTGGAATCGCTCTTGAGATTGTGCAGCTTAGGATCGCTCTCAGCCTCAAGACTCGACCCCTTGCTTTCAAAACCTTGGACCTTAATTCAGAGTGTTCAACGGTCAACCACAATGTCAGGCCTGTGTGGCCAGATTTGAAGCAGCCCACGAACTAGGGGCAAGAAAAGTCAAATCAAGAAGCTTGCGAAGCTTGCGAAGCTAGATCAGGAGCACCTGTCGAGCTAGAGTAAAAAACGAAGACTGGCAAGAATGCCAAATCCCAGAAGAGGGAAAGAAGAAAGTATTGCTGAAGGATAACTGAGTTCCTATCCACAACACTAGGGGCATATTCACCCCCCATTGGATGGACTTCTGTATTGCAGCGAACAACAGCCATTCTCCTGGATTCAGATGACTTCGGGATCTTAAACCATTCAACATGGACAAAGCTACACTTTTACCCTTGAGAGGCTCGCTGGGCCGAAAACCTGGAAGGGCGACCCAGGCAAAAGTTAGAGCAAGAAAAAATATATATATACAAAAAAAAGAAAGAAAAGAAGAAAAGAGAAAAGAAAAGAAAAAATAGAAAAATGAAGAAAATGAAAAGAAGAAGAACAAAAAAGAGAAAACAAAAGAAAAAGAATGAAAAAAAAGAAAAAACCTAGCTCGCAAGGTTGAAAACTCGAAAAAGCGACCTTGGCAAAAGTTAGAGCGCAAAAGGAGAGGTTAATACCCGAGTGTACCTTAACCCCGAACTACGTAAGGCTTGATTCCCATGTTTGGGATACGTAGGCAACTTCATTCTGAAGTCCAGCCACAAACACTTCCAAATCAAGTGTGTCCATGTATTGGTTTTGATGATCCTTGCCTTCTCTGTATCCGAGAGTTCGGTTGTGATCATTACCATAAAGACTGATTACAATGCGCTGCAGTGCCATTCAGACAAGAGGCAACTTTCCATTGCCATTCAATACGCAGCGGTGCCATTCAAACAAGGGGCAACTTTCCGTTGCCATGCAGCTCTCCTTCAGACAAGGGGCAATTTTCCATTGCTATGGATCCGAGGTCGTGCATCTCAAGAGTAGGTTCTGTGCTCGTTGAGTAGTGGCCGTTTGCAAAAATAGTTTTTGAGAATTTTTACTGAGGTTGACTAATTCTCTTGAAAATTATTCCATTTTTCTAAAACTGGACCATTTCTTGGACCCAAAAAAAGGAAAATTTTCAGTGCTCATAACTTGACTTGCATGATTTTGAATCAAAAAATCGAATAAGCATGTTAATCTAACTCTCATATTGATCAAAACTATTTTAGTAGAAAACCAAAACAAATGGTCAAAATGATGAACTAGGGGGCACATTTGAGTCAGGTGTTCTGTCTTTTCCCCATTGTCAACATACTTGCCAGAAAGGGTACTCTATTTGCTAAGAAAAGGACACAACGGGAGCTAGCAGAAAAGGGCTGAAAGCTCTCTCATCCTCCAAGCAGCGAGGTATCGAGCCAAGTGCGAAGCACGAACTGGAATGGATCAAGATATTCCACTCCCTCATCCGGACAGATCTGATCACGTCCAAACTCCCCAGCAGGGCATCATCAACCAATGTTAGCTGAAGATTTGCTACACACCCAGTTGTAGCGCAACCCCTCTGTGGGAGAAACTCACTGTTGTGAGCGGAAGAAAGAGAATCTAGCAGAATGCTAGGGGCATGAGCCCACAACTTCCTGTTCATCCATCAATCACCCAGGGGAGGGATAAAAAATGAGAGATTGAAGAATAGAGAGATGTACGATGAGAGAAAAAGTGAGAAAAGGACTTTTTCAGAAAAATAGAGATTGAGTGCCAGAGTGATGTGAGAATCACAAATGAGAAAAGGGTGGGAAACAATACCCGAAGAAACTAGCTCCTCACGAACTGAGAGGTCTCTCGTCTTGGTAACACGTCTGTGTGGCGTGTCTTTTGTTTTGTTGGTCTCGATTCTTGTTTAGAGTCATTTCGAGTGTCAATGGATGTGTTTAGGTTGTTTACCTTTTTGTTTTCCGTTATTGAGTCTTTTTCGCTGTATTCAGTTGTAGGCTCAATACCCGGTCGAGAACTCATTTCTTAATTTCAAAAAAATTATCTTGTGCTCAGAGTGCTGTGCCATTCTCCACATTTGTGCAAAACAGTATTTGTTCTTTCATAAAACTGCAGGGTTCAACCCAGGTCATGTGAGAACAGTAGAACAAGGACCTATCTGAAGCTATATAGGTTCCAGACTGCAAAGCAAAAGAAAAGGAGGAAAATTTGGAGCATCTTAGTGTGTTTCAACTTCGGTAAATTCCGAGACTGCATTCTAGGTGCACCTTCTCAGGCCTCGCCGCTTCTCTGGAGTATGAGTGTATTTCGACCCCAAGTGTAAGCCTGCTTCAAGTCAGAATGGCAGTCCAAGCAGCACCCGAGGGTTTCACATGCAGATGTTATCTCTTGCCAATATAAACATGGTGTCCCCTTTTTGAGCTGAGCGTGTTGCCAAGTCTTCCGAGAGGTAAATCGGAGGCACCAGATTACATGTTAAATGCCCCCATACTTGCATAGAAAATGCATTTTATCGCACTTCTTTTGTGCACTTTACTTACGTTGTCACGCACACTCTAGTTGCATTGTCATGCACACTCTTTACTTACGTTGTCATGCACACTCTAGTTGCATTGTCGTGCACACTCTTTACTTGCGTTATCACGCACGTTCTACTTGCATTGTCTTGCACGTTTCAATCGCATTGTTATGTACACTCTTCTTTCTGAAACACCGAGATACGTCCCTATGTTTTTTTTCTATCTTTTCGAAACACCGGGATATGTCCCTATGTTTCTCCTTCTTTCTGAAACACCGGGATACGTCCCTACGTTTCTCCTTTCTGCCGAAACACCGGGATACGTCCCTATGTTTCTCCTTCCTTTCTAATCACTGGGATACGTCCCTAATCACCGAGATACGTCCCTATGTTTCTCTCTCTTTTCAAAACACCGGGATACGTCCCTATGTTTTTTTCTATCTTTTTGAAACACCGGGATATGTCCCTACGTTTCTCTCTTTTCGAAACACCGGGATACGTCCCTACGTTTCTTCCTTCTTTCCGAAACACCGGGATACGTCCCTATGTTTCTTCTCTTTTTCCAAAACACCGGGATACGTCCCTACGTTTCTCTCTTTTCGAAACACCGGGATACGTCCCTATGTTTCTTCTCTTTTTCCGAAACACCGGGATACGTCCCTACGTTTCTCCTTCCTTTCGAAACACCGGGATATGTCCCTATGTTTCTTTCCCTTTTCTGAAACACCGGGATACGTCCCTATGTTTCTTCTCATTTTTTCGAAACACCGGGATACGTCCCTATGTTTCTTCTCTTTTTTTTTGAAACACCGGGATACGTCCCTACGTTTCTCTCTCTTTTCGAAGTCTTGAGGGATTTCAGTGGTGAGGATGGTGGTTTGAGGTCCTAGGAAGGAGAGGGTCATCCCCTCTCCTTGTTGTCTTCAAAAAGTGCCATTTTAGCCTCATATGTGAGCACCATTTTTAAGTGCATGTTGGCCATGTCTTAAGTGTTATTTGTGCTTATTTTGTCATGATATAGTACTATTTTAAGTTGATTTAGACACATCATGCATGCTTAGCATACTTGTCTTGTAATGCCATGAAATTGCCTTAACATGTATCTAGCATTTGGACCACCATGCTTGCATATTTTGGCTTAGCTTTGTGAAGTTTTTGGTCATGTTTTAACATGCTTAAGGTCTGTCTTGGGTCTTTGGAGTCATGCTTTCCATGTTTTGTATAGCTTCTTTGCATTCTAGCTTACTAGCCTTGGGTATGTGGATCACTAGCATGCTTTACTTGGCCTATTCTCATGATTTGGCATCATTGGAAACCATATTTCAGTCCTTGTGGCATGCCTATATGCTTGCATTTGATACCCCTTTAATGCGTTAAGAGGTTGTTGTCTTATGCTCCTTGTTTGGGCCCTTGTGCATGCTTCCATACTTAAGCCATTTAGATGCCATCTAGGTGGGTTTTGAGGCTCATTTTAGCATGTCACATCTCTGTTTTCAGTCACTTAATTCATGCCATGTGTGGTTGCACTAAGTGTAGTTCAATGCTTCTTTGGTGAGCCTTAGGCTTTAGACCATTTGTTGTATTCTATGCTTGTCTTGTTTGCTTGGTTTGGCACCATCATTAACATGATTTTCAGAGCTTACATTGCATGCCATATGCCCATGTTGTTCCTCTTTTAAGTGTGCTTAAAAGTTGTCTCTATGTGCCTAAGTGTTGGACCTTGCATGCATGCTTATTTGTATGTGTTTTGGTTTCCATTTTTGAGCATGTTGGCCGCTGTTTTGGACCTAGTAGAGAGCTGTCCAAATTAGTTTAAGACCATCCCTTTGGCATGTTGTTGCATGCTATATGTCACGTCCCAAATTTTAATTACACGAAAACATTACCAAAGCCTGTAAATTTAGGTCCATATTTTTTTTTCTACATATACAAATATCTATTACACTTGAGTAACAGAAATACGATAATACATGTTCTCTCTCTTAATGAATACAACAACAATAATACATGCCAATGCTTCTGCCGCGAAGCTACAAATAAATGAATACAAATACAAATCCACTTCTTTTACAACTACCATGAAGTTATACAAATGACTCAAGAACTCCGTACATCTTCAATCAAATAATCCAAACATTCTTCCTGTAAAAAGATACAACAACAACGGGGTGAGCACTAATGCCCAATAGGAATCTCACAGTTCTAAATCAATAACTAACACACAGATAAAAATGATCATGCATGCTGGGTGATACCATACAGTAGGGTGACATTTCATAATCTCAAAATATCATAAGTAAGGTATCTTTTTCTCAAAAACAATTTAAACACTTGTAAGAAAAACCTTCAGCCATTAAAATCATCCCTTAACTTTAGAAAAACCATAGATCCTTGTGAAACAACCGTATTTAAGAAACAACATCATTTAAAGGTTAATAACCCATTTCCCAAAATATTTCTCATTTAACTTCCATTTTTAATGTTCCTCTTTGCTTTCATTCTACTCTTTTACTCTTCATTTTTAACTTAAAACCCCATAACTTCAAGTTCAAGTTCCTTTTTGATTTGCCAACAATTCTCCTATACTCAATTCACCCCGTTAACTACACCCGCAAAGTTTCATTTCAAGATAACACAATGTTAATAAACCCTTCCAAGCCAATCCTTTATTTAATTAAGGAACAACTCTCATAATTCACTTTTATTAACACAACTACTTTGTTAAGTTTATCATCATAATCTATAATCCTCATATCTATTTTTTTGGTTCCCATTATTTACAAATAATGCCCATGCACATTTCCTCTTTAAACCAAATTATACATCAATATGAAATTTCACAAATTCATCACAAGCAACCAAAAAAACATCATCAACTCAACTTACCTCTCAACTCATAGCTCAACACAATCCACCTTTTGCCAGCTTACTACGGCGGGATGTGAACTCCCAAAAACCATTTTCGAAAACCAGCCATTCTTTTAAAATAAATTTCCAAGTTCTGTAGAGTATTTTCACAAAGTATGTACATAGTTATGTTTTTTCCTCAACACAAAAGTAAATGTAAATGCAATGCTATGCCAAGACAAATCAATGAGGAAAAACATCCGTTCCAATGCATTGTTTCAAAATCACCATGTTCTCAATGTCATCATATGATCTCATCAATTTCAAACTTCCATCATGACTTTAAAATGGGCGGTAAATACGACACTGGTAATCCCTAGGCTAGTGTCTGCAAGTAGGCTCAACAAGCACTACCAAACTGTCATTTTTACCGGTGCTAACCGGAAGGCTCGACACCTATCCGTGCGGCTTTCGGGTCTTTCACCCTGGACACTCACTGCCAACTTAACAAATCAACTACACCCCCTATCCGGACTTACCACGTATTTACCCGATTCACATTTCCATCATTCTCATACAAGTCATCTCCATGAAAACAATTTTCTTTCAAAAACCATTTTTTCAACTTTTTAAAACTACCATGCACAATAATAAATGAAATGATATGAAAATGCAACAATTTTCATGGTTCACAATATTCCTTCTCAAGTCAACCATATATCATAAATTTTTTTATTTCATAAGTCATAGCAACATGATCCCATCAAGAACTACACATGAAGTTTTCAAAACCATTTCTCTAACTCAATACATTTAAAAGATCACCATTCTTGCAAAACACATTATGAGATTTACACCCATTCATTTTTTATTCAAAGAAAGAAAAGAGTTTTATGAACATTTCCATGTTCCTCAAAAATCTCTAAAGTTCTAGTGTTTTCACCAAAAACCAAACATTTCCCATCCCCATAAAGAAACCCCATTAAATCATCCACTTGAGTTTGAAAATAACTAAGCCAACCCACTAGGAATTTAATAAAATAATTTGAGATTAAGCCCATTTTGGAAACTCTACATTTTATATCACAAAAACCAAAATCAACATAGTTAATACAATTCTACATAATCACCACAATTCAACATATCTTAACTCAACACCACTAATTATAATTCAAAGTGTACTCCTAAATTTTCATTTCATCATTTCATTCCAAGGCTCATGTTATCCATATCATTAACTAATCCTTTTTCCCAAGTTTCATTTCATATCATAGCATAATTTACAATATCCAGAAATAAGGTTCAATCGCTAATTTTTAACATGATTTTCAAACACTTCCAAAATTCAATTAAACTTGTATATATACAATTCCATACCTCAATTTCATGATTCTACTTTCAATTTGGGCAAACTCATTGTTTATTATCATAAATCAACCTAGGGTTTCAAGAAAAATCTAGAAATTTCAAGAAAAATCCAAATTTCTTAACCCATTACTTTTTGTTCCAATCTTTCCATTTATTATACACCCTAGGTCCATAATCCATAAACCATAATCTAAACCCCATAATAGAATCCCAACATTTCAAACCCTAACCCCAAAATTTCATGATTTACACTATATGCCCAAAATATAGATTTTGCATTTATATATTCCAAAATACCACAAATCTATCTATCAATGTAAGCATTGAAGGAGAACTAGGACCCCTACCTCAAGATTCAAGCAAGAAAAGCAAGCTTTGAGAAGAATCCTCCACAAATTCAAATTTCAATCAGTTGGAAAATGTTGATCCTCTCCTTTTCTCCATCCTTGATGCAAGATCCATGGTGGATTTGTTGATAAAAGTGGAGGAAATCAAGGTTTTGGGAGCTAGGGTTTCGGACATGGAGGAGGGGAGAAGAAGAGAGGAAAAGAAAATGCAAGAAATGATCAAAAAATCACGTTTTTGAGCTGCTGTCCCGCACAGTCCCGCACGTGCGCCGCTATCCCTGCACGTGCGGAGCTGCTTCCAGCACAGATATGAAAACTTCAAACGGGCATAACTCTCTCATCGGGACTCCGTTCTAGGTTGTTCTTGTGTCCAAATTGAAGCCCCGGAAACAAGCTTTCCAATGGTTCCAACCTCACATTCAAATTCAAAGTATGGAAGGAGAAAGGGCAAAAGAGTGACGGCTGGTCAAAAACTCAAACTCCATTTTGGGGCTTTCTATCTAATCTTATCTATATATCTTGTTAAGGCTTCAATTAAGGTTCCAAACATCACCCAAGGGTCCTCAATTATAATATTTAAAGTTCACTTGCTAACCCATCAATATCAAGAGTCCGACAACTGTACAAGTTTTACGGTGACGGGCACCACTATACATCAATCCAATGTGAATTTAAAATCCGAGTCGTTATACTATACATGTTTGTATGTTTAGGTACTTAGCCTATTAACATGTTGCATGTTTAAGTGTCATCGCATTTGGCATGCTTCTTGTGTTAAGTTGCTTTGCATATTTACATGTGTTATGCCTTTCATGTTATTGCATGTGTGTCATTAACATTGATGTTATACGCCTTGCATGCTTACTTGTTTAGTTCATGTGCCTATTGCACATGGTTTTGTTGTTTGCATGATCATGTTGCACACTTAGTTCACATGCCTAGGTTGCATTACATTGGCATGCATGCTTTGCCTCTTGAATTGAGTATGATAAAGGTTGAGCTCATTGTTTGTTTATGTGCATTTCATTCTACATTGAAAATGCATACTTGGTCTCTTGGGCCATCACGCATTGAAATGCGCGATTGGTGGTCCGAGAATCGAGCACCATACCCCTTTGAGTCATAAATATAATAAAGGATGTGGTGGTGCATACATTTGCTTGAAATGCATTGCCATGCCTTGTTTTGCCCTCTGCCGCTGTCAAAACAAGTTCTGCAGAAAGCTTTGGCCGGCCGGCCATCTATACTGCCGACCGGCCATCCATTGTTGGCCGAGGGCTTTACAAATGGTCGATGACCATCCGGACATGGTCGGTGGTGTTCTGTCTTAGCCGGTGATGTTCCACAGTGTCCATAGAGTGCTCCCTAGGACTTGTGCAATTTTCAGAGGAGCAGAGTAGGGAAAACAGAGGCAAACTTGTGCATGGCGTTGGATTTCCAAGCAAACCCGAGCACGCGTGCATTGGACCCTCTTCCCGAGGCCTTTACTGTTTTCTTAGCTTAGTTAATTTGCTTAATTAATCAGGTGGTCTGTAATAATTAATTAGCTTGTAGGTTAATTAATTTGTATTATTCTTTTGGTCCCTCCGAGGGAGGGTGAATTATGTAATAAGCGTGCGTGTGTGGGATGCATGTCTTCCAATCCCCATTTCTTTCTCCCTTTTATTTAACCGCTTATGATGGTTAGTATTAGGGCATATTTCAATTAGCATCCTTATGCTATGCATGCGTGCATTCATACATTTGTCTTGCATGCATCGGGCTCGGCGCATCATGCTAATTGCATCGTATTTCAATTCCAAAATTGAATACGTGTTATCTGTTGCACTTCACATGCCATGTTTAGGATAGCCGAGCCTGCCTAGATTGCATCTTTGCATGTGTTGCATTAGCCATTTTAAAATATGAACTAGGATCATGCACATGATTACTAACTAGTTTCTGTTTTGGCTTGGAGTACTCGGTAAGCATTTATGCTTTAGCATCCTTGCATGAGTGTGAGTGTTGCTATAATAGCATGATTACCATGAGGCTACTTGCTTATGTGATATAACTGCTTGAATGCCTGTGGGTGGAGGTTGAGTTACCTAAATTCGAATAATGCATTAAAACTGTGAGTTTTAAGCCCACTTGAGAGTGGCAAAATTATATCTTCTCAACCCACTTGAGGGTGGCAAAATTCACGTCTTACCCTACTTGCGGGTAGCACCATCAAACCATTTTCAAATAAACAAACATGACATGTTTCGTTCCAATTTAGGCGACTTAGTCTATACTTGTTTGTTGTGCGCATCACGTAGTGAATCTAGGCTAATAATCGGAATAAGAACACATAACGTTTTCAAAATCGGATATCATGGTTAGTAGAGGCCGATCTTCGGATCGGGCGAGAGGGGGTGCTCATAGCTGACCTTCCCTAATCGTACCCAAGTTCCCGAGCCGAGGCAACTTTGGTGATGACGGACACGTGGCCTTAGGCAAACAAGTCAGGGTTTCCTAAATTCCCCCAGAATAAATATTTAGGTGGCGACTTTGTATTTGGCAAAGCAGTCCATGTTTGGCACTTCTTTCTAAAAAATCTGTTTTTCTCAAAACGATTTGCCGGATTTGGACTCTTTGGTTCAGATTTAGAACCGTGACAATTTGAGTTCGAACTGTAGTAGTAGACCCACAAATGAACAGAACGGGATTCATCCTCCCGGGACGTTCGGGGACGTCTACACACAGGACTTAGCCTACCATAAGTGTCTGAAAAAGAACTTATAAATAAGTCTCCCTTTATATTAATATAAATTTGATGAGATGTTTAGAGAAAAAGTTTAAAGTCAAATCTATATATATAAAGGAAAAACGTTGTGACATCTTTGAGGTTGGAAATCTCAATCTAATTTTTTTCATATTTTTTGAATTTTATAATTTCTAAAATACACATATCATCTTATAATTGGTCTAAAATCAAATTTAGCTAAATTAAAATAATATTTAAATTCTTCTAATAAAAATTCCATTAATATAACAATAGTTATGGAGTTACAAGCACTCACTATCATAATAGAATCAATAATGATGGAAATGACATATATAAAAAGTAAACCACAAAACTTTTCCTTATTGAAAAGTAAAAAATAAAAGTAAAAACATTTGAAAAAAGTAAAAAACTTGATTTTTTATTTTATTTTTGGATTTTTTCAAATATCTATCTATCTATATACTATTATAATTGTAAAACATTGTCATCTTATTAAGGTTGAAAGTTGCAATTATTTTTTCTCATTTTATTTTATTTTATTTAGTTTTTGTTAATATGTGCCACATTATGATTGGTTTATAAGTTAATTTTATATTCTTAAAATAGAATTTTAAATTTGGATTCTTACTTAAATTATTATTATTATAATTTTTTTTTGGTACACTCCGGGCCGAAGCCAAAACTAAAGAATAACTCTACGAAAGGAACCAAGCCCCCGTAAATCACTTTCTAAAGCTGTAGCCAAAACAGAGGGTGCAGCTACTAACCATGTCCTGGTATCAACCATACTAAGGGCCCCTTTTGCAAGCAGATCAACACAGACAGTAGCTTCCCGCCAGATACGTTGAAGGGTACACTCCCAGCTCCTATCCATTAGATCCTAGATTTCTTGTAAAAGATTATACTGAGGGTGCAGTGGGTTGGGTTGGGTTTCGCCAAAGCCGAAATTGCTTCCAACTTAAATTATGTTACTATCATTGGAATGCGATCAATATTCATTTCTTAAATTATACATCCTTTATTAAATTATAAAATAAAATTTTAAATTTAAATTCTTTTTAAAATTATGTTAGTACAATTAAATTGAGATCAATATTTACATGTGCCATAATGACGTGTCATAATATTATTGGTCTAAATATAATTTGTTTTAAATACATGTATTCAAATTATTAATTGCTATTAAAAGTTTTTATTTTTATTTTTTTTTTCTTTTTGGATACTTACGTGTAGGTCCTAATATGTGGACTTATTGTTCAATAGGTCATATGATAATTAATGACATTTTTCATCAACACTATTAAAAAAATGTCACTAATTGTTCATTTAGTTTGAAAATTTTCTCACAAAAAATGACACTAATTATAAGTTTTAGTGACAGTTTAAAAAAATTGTTACAAAAAAAAGTTACTAATTTTCAAGTCACTAAATTGTAAATTTTTACCGACATACAAAAAACCGTCACAAAAAAATATTTTTAGCAACGATTTTACTAAGACTTATTTTTAATAGGACTTGACGAGAATTAAGTTCAACTATTATAACCTATTGATAGTTTATCTTTTTCTTTTTGGTTTTAAATTTATAAAATTCTTTATATTCTTCTAAAAGATAAGGACTTGAATAGTAAATTTTTTTAATACAAATTTTTTTTTTTTGTTTTTTTTTGTTTTTAACAAAAGACAAAAACACTAAGAAAATGAATGACTTTTTTAGGACTTGTCAAACATGGTGGATCCTATTAAATTTTTTTAAATCTCAATTGTCAATTAAATAAATTAAAATAAAAAAATGAAAATATTTTTGGCGTAAATTGCTAAAAAATGACTTTTGCTAAAACAAAATAGAAAGAAACATTAATTTTCTATTAAAAGTGATGGTTCGTGAAATTTCTTTTTTTATTAAAAAAAATGAAGGTTATAAGTGATAATTTATTGTTCATCTTGAATTTTTTTTCAGATCAAATGAGAATACCATTTTAAATTGAATGGAATTCTCTTTAATTCATGGAATATTATGAATAATAAAGAGCTGAAAGATGTGGATGTTGATATGGTAAACGAATTGTGACTTGGATGTTATTTTTCTTTAAAGGTTATATGATGTTTCATCTATTGTGATGATGGATGCTTGTTGATGGAATTAAAATGTGATAGAATTGGTAATTGTGCATGAGTTTGGGTAAGAGTCAGTTTTGGAAATGTGGTGTTGTGTTGGTATCTGCGCGGGGAGGTTAAAAGTTGCCCAAATGCCCTGTATAGCGATCCCGGTTTCCTTTTTCTTTAATTGTTGTATCCGGACTTAGGTTCCATGGAGTTGGTTTTGTATGTATCTCGTTTACATCCTTTACTCTTTGTATTTGAGTCTTGGGTTGTGTTGGGTAGGTTTGAAACAGGTTGGTGGAGCTTAGAACCAAAAGTAGTTGCCCAGATTTTGACCTGTCCGCTCGAGCGGAGCTTTTGGTGCTCGAGCGGGAAAATCACCCTCCCAGTATTTCCTCTGCAGTGATGGATGCTCGAGCGGGAGTTTGGACGCTCGAGCGTGAGTTTGTGTGTGACGCTCGAGCGAAGAGTTGGACGCTCGAGTGGGGACTTGGTTCTGCAAAAGTTCTGGGAGCGTGCATACAGCCCTCGAGCGGCGGTTTGGACGCTCGAGCGGGATTCTGTGAGTGACGCTCGAGCGGGGGTTTCCACGCTCGAGTGGGGCAACGAGTATAACACTCCGAGATTCAGCTTTTTGAATCACTTTTTTCACATCTTTTCTCTCTCTCTCTTACTTTTCCAAAAAACACCATTGGAGAGCTTCTCTCTGTAAACCCTTCCCTTCTCTCTAGGTATTGATCTAGTAGGAGTTGTTTCCTCACCTTTGGCCTTTACAAAAGTTGTGTTGATCGTCGAGGGCTACGTTTTGATCCGAGCATATTGAGTTTTGGAGCACTTTAAGTTTCGTCATCTTCTTCCTTTGAGCTCCGAATTTGAGGTAGGGATTCCTACTCACTCTTATGGGTTTTGACCTAGATTTTTGGGCATTTTGTTAAATGGTTTGATTTTGGGATCTAGGGTTTCAAATATGTAATTTTGAAAAGAGGATTTGTGTTTATTTTGGACCATAAATATGTATTTGGGTTTCAAAATGAGTATGTTGATGTTGTTGGTAATATATGGACTCTTGGAGTCAACATTGGGAATAAGGGGAATTATGCCATGATTGGGTATATTTGGGTCATTAGTGTAATTAATGACATTTGTTGAGAAAATATGGAATTGAGTTGAATATAATGAAATTGGCTCATTATGTGGTGGAAAAGTGAAGTTGGATTTATTAATCGCTCACTTTTGGAAATATGGATATTTTATCTGTTGGTGCTTTTATTATCTGTTTAGAAATAATTGCTTTGGGCTACCGGTGGAGGGTAGTTTTGATTGTTGTAGATAATGCATGATGATTAGGCAAACTAAAACTAATCAATTAGATGTGTCATAGAGTATGACGGTTGAAAGAATACATTAACTTTATGTATTGACCGATTATGTATATGACCTATGTGTATATACGTTGTGTTGTGTGGGAGGAGATAGGGGATGTACTCCACGGTTTAGGGGATGATAGGGGATGGACCTCTAAACTGAATATTGTATGGGAGGAGATAGGGGATGGACTCCGTTGACACAGCTCATATGCTTGTCAGTTTATATATTGATATAGCTCATATGCTTATCTATGGAAGTGTTGATATAGCTCATATGCTTATCTGTTGATATGTTGATACAGCTAGTATGCTTATCTATTATGAAGTGGGAAATGTTTAGTATGAATTACTATTAAATTGTTGGCCAGGTTCTGAGCCATAGTCGTGAATTGAGAATGTGGTAAGAAATGGAAAATGAAAGGAAACATGAACACAATTGTCATGTAATGGAAATGGTTTATGAATTGATTTTGTGAGTCAAACATTTATCAATTGCTAATGTCTTAGCTACTGCTCATATTGTGTTTAGCATATCTCTACTGGGCGTTGGCTCACCCTTTATGGGACATCATTTCAGGTACAGGTAGCATGCCACCTCCAAGGACATAGCTTGGATGGTTATGGGAGTTGAAGACTCTTTTTTTGATTATTTTGTTTGTATTACATGTAATTCAAGCCAAGGGCTTATTTTGTATAGAGTTAGTACTCTTCTCTTTGTAACCAAGTGTTGACTTGGAAAGCTGTAAGCCTTTAGGGCATTTGCTTTTGTTGTTAACATGTAATACTGTTGTAAGAACTACTTTGATGAATAGAAAGGTGTTGATTTCTTTTATATCATTGTATGTCTAAAATGATGGGTTTTATCTATTATTTTGAGGGCGTTACACCCTGTCTAGGCTTATCGCTGGACAAATGTGGGAAAAATGTTTTAGGGTGTCCACACAGTCCCGTTGTATAATAGCCAGCAAAAGTGGAAAAATGGATGGTTTTCTTTAGGGTGCCCACTTCTTACCGTATAATGGCCGGTAAATGTGGGGGCGGTTTTTAAAACTAAAGCAACTTATGTTGGACTCTTACATGGGACTCATGGTTTGTTTTCCATTGATGTGATTGTTTAAATGTTGTGTTGTAAAGGTGTGAAATGTAATTATTCTTGCCTAATCGTTATGTATTTACATAATTGGTGAAGATTACTTGTGCTCACAACTCCTTATTATGTTTTGTCTCAAGGATGCCATAAATTTATTCGAATGATTAAATACTTGGTTAAATGTATTCTTACTGGCCATATAGCTCACCCCTATTTTATTTTTCAGGAAATAATGTTGTACAACTACAGTGGTGACTTGAAGTAAGTAGTGTAAGGATTGACAATTGAGAGTATTTTGCTGTAAAGACTTAGAGTTTTGTACTAGGACTGTTAGACTTATTTTGTTGTTGTCTTGTACACCCATGGGGTTCTTCTATTATAATTGTCATCTTGTTTGTAGAACGTGGGATTAGGTAAGAGGTTTTATGGTCATGTAAAAGTGGAAATTGTAAATTTAAATCTTAGTTCAGTGAACATGATGGATTTTGGAGTAAATTGTTATTTTGGTTGTGATGGATTCTTGTATGAAATAGCAGGGCGTTATAATGAAACGCGTTGCATGAATTGAGTCTCGAATGAAGAATTGAAGATTAATTCATCCATGCATGTAAGAGATCATTGTGAAATCCCATGTTAGAGTGTAATCTATGTTGGCTAAGTCAAAAGAAAGGTCATTTTGATCATGCATGCATAACTCATGAGGCTATGAACTTGAATGGCACGTATATAAAGTCTTAGAAAAGAAATTAGACCAAAATGGGACATTCATGGTGAATTCCACAAGTTGGACTTTGATTTGTGCAGTTTGAGCTAATATTTAAGTTTAGTAATGAGTATATGAAGTCACGAGTATGTCATATTTGAATTTGGAGCCTTGGAGTTGTGTTTTGAAGCTCAAACAGAATTCTAGAACTTTCAGAATTCGAGTAGTTCGCTCGAGCGATGGAATTGTCGCTTGAGCGTACATTTCGAGCTCCCAGTACTTTTGCAGACATTGGAGGTTGGCTCGAGCGACCACCCTTTATTTTTAGTCTTGGTTCGAGCGACCAAGAAGTGGGCTCGAGCATAAAATGAGAGCATCCAATACTTTTGCAGACAAAGGGGTTTGCTCAAACGACCAATGTTGCTTTCGAGCGAAGTGCCCTGTTTCAGGAAACTTTGAAAAGTTGTATTATGTTCTAATTTCTGTTATTTTTCATTTCTGAGCATTCTTATGCATACATTGAGCATCCTAAATGAACTAAAGAGTTAGAAAGAAGCCTAAGAAAGATAAACAAATTTGAGAACGGATTGGATTGTATTGTGACTCGATTTCTGTATATGCTGTGAATTGTGTAGGGTCAATCGTGAGGACGAATCAACCATTTGAACATAGTGAGTAATATCTTAGTAAAGATATTTTCATGTATGTTATTTTCTAAATACTACCTATGTGGTAAGTTTTCCGAACTCATGAATTTTTATTATGAATGATTATTCTACTTGTGTGATTTGTAAAAGGCTTGAAATGTGACTAATAAGCACGAAATTATAAGATTGGACCAAAGGTCGTTTTGTATGAATACACAATGGTCCTAAGGCCATTTGGTATGTTTGATGAGAATATGAAATGGGCCCAAGGCCTTATGGTATATTTGACAAGGACATGGAATGGGCCTAAACCGTTTAGAATATTTGACAAGATAGACCTAAGGTCATCCTATATATGAATTGGACCGAAGGTTGTTTTGTATGATTGTTAAATGGTCTAAAGGTCATTTTGAACAAGGAATTGATTGGACCAAAGGTTGTTTTGAATGTGGATATGAATGTGAACATGATCATGATTACAAATGTGGACGTGAATATGAATTCAGAAATGATGGACCTAAGGTCGTTTTGTTCATGTGATGTGAAGGACCAGATGGTCACATGTGTATGGATCCATTAAATGAGAACATGACATTGAATTTGAATATGCGCATGAACAAGAATATGGAAATGTTGGACCCGAGGTTGTTTAGTACATATGTTATGATCAGTTATGAAAACTGTTTGAACCCAAGGTCGTTTCGTCCCTTCGACATGTTCTAAGTATAATGGATTGGACTCGAGATCGTTCCATTATGATTTGCTTAAGAGAATGAGAATTGTGCTTCATATGTATTAAGTACAAGTATGGTTTGTGTATATACGAATCTCGTTCATTAACCTGTTTACTCTGGTATTATTCACTGGGCGTTAACTCATTCTTTATTATACGTATGTAGGTGAGCAGCGGATGTCCAATCCTAGCCCTAGCGAAATTGTGAAAAAGTACTGAGTTTTTTTGAAGTCAGCCAAGGTCGCCTCACATATGAGGCTTTTGATTTTCCTTTTTGTTTTCTTTTGTGGTCATGTGTGACCAAGTTTGTATAACCTTGGTTTTTGCTATGACTATTTTGATTTATCACATGACAAGTTCTGTATGATCCTGGATATGTGTAAATTGCTTATGTATGTGATGTGTGAGTTATTATATATGTATGAAAGGTTGTTATTTTTTCATATATGCACAGCTCATTGGACAATCTTTGTATTTTTACTTTTGCCTCTTGCCCCCTATTGGTAAATATGTTTGATTTTCTATCTAAGGCCGTAGGTAATCTCATGATTACTGGCCGATTATGATCCTAACTCATAGCGATCCCGGGTTTACCCTTGTTGTACAGTGATCCGGACTTGTGTCCGTGGATGTTAGTGGTTGATTATTATCTTGTTTACATCCTTTCTTGCTTTGTATTTGAGTTATAGGATGTGTTGGGCAGGTTTGTCACAGGTTGGTTAAGCTTAGGAACCAAAACTAGTTGCCCAGATTTTGGCCTGTCCGCTCGAACGGAGCTTTCGACGCTCGAGCGGGGACCTTGTTGTTGCTTGTCCGCTCGAGCGGGGGTTTTGGCGCTCGAGCGGGGAATACACCCATCCAGTATTTCCTGTGTAGTGTTGGGCGCTCGAGCGGGGGATTGGCCGCTCGAGCGGGAGGTTGTGAATGACGCTCGAGCGGGGAGTTGGGGCGCTCGAGCGGGAGACCTGTCTGCAAAAGTGCTGGGAGTGTGCATCCGGCGCTCGAGCGGGGGATTGGCCGCTCGAGCGGGAGTCTGTGAGTGCCGCTCGAGCGGGGGTTTGGCCGCTCGAGCGGGGCGACTGGTTAAAGCTCCGTGTTTGGGTCATTTTGAATGACTTTTTCACTTTTCTTTCTCTCTCTTACTTTCCCAAAACTCCATTGGAGAGCACCTCACTCTAGAACCAAGCTTCTCTCTTAGATTCGATCTAGTAGGAGTTGTCTACTCACTTTTGGCCTTTACAAAAGTTGTGTTGATCGTCGAGGGCTACATTTTAATCTGAAAATTTCGGGATTTGGAGCATTTTGATTTTGGTCTTCATCTCCGTTGGAGCTCATCTTTTGAAGTAGGGATATCCTACTCCTCTTCATGGATTTTGTCTTTGAATTTTAGCATTTTGATATGTTGGGGCTTGTTGTGTAATTTTACAAAAGTTGGGGTTTTGTTCTTAATAAACCTAGATGCAAGTTTGGCATAGACAGATGAGTTAGATGGTGGATTATGGATGAAAATGGAGCCTTAGGGTTGTTTTGTTAATTATGGGAATTTGCCCTAATTGTTTTAATTAATTAATGCATATAATTAATTAAAGAAAATGAGGAATTGTATTGAAAATGTCGAGATTGGAAGTGTATGGGATTAAAGGGTGTAGTTGATTTATTTATCGCTCACCGAATTGAAATGTTGATTTAATATCCATTTGTGCATTTATTTTCTGCTTAGAAATAACTGCTTGGGCTATCGGTGGAGGATAGTCGTGATTGTTGTAGACAATGCATGATGATTAGGCAAACGAAAACTAATCAATGGAATGTGTCATGGGACTTGACGGTTGTTAGAATACATTAACTTTATGTATTGATTGAATGTATGTAGAACCTATGTCTTTATATGCAGTATGTGTAGAGGAGGAGATGGGGGATGTACTCCGCGGTTTAGGGGAAGATGGGGAATGTACCTCTAAACCGGATAGTGTTGGGAGGAGATGGGGGATTGTCACGACCCAAACCCGGCCCTATGGGTTTAGCACCGTAACTGGCCAGTAATCCGAGATTACCGAAGGCCTGCTGAACAGTTATACAGTAAAACAGAGTACGGCGCCTGGCGGAAGCCAATACAGTAAATAACTAGTGTCCATTGAGCTGTGACAATCTATATGCCAAAAACATTTTTCATGCATTCAAACGGTTCAAAACAGTACAGTCTATACAATCATTACAACATTCAGTGCGGGGACTTAATCCCTCGCTAACAGTACGGTCAAACAGTAAACAGTTTATACAATAATACAAAACAGTTAGGTCCCCACGATAACAGTACAGTAAAACAGTAGACAGTCTATACCGTAATACAAAACAGTCAAGAGACAGATGGGGAACACAAAAACACCCCAAGCCATAGCATGGCGTCTCGGAACCTCGCAGTGAGGCACATAGGCTGGCTTGACAAAACTGGGGACTAACCCACGCTCCTAACTCCGGTCTGGCTGCTGAGAACCTACATATATATATAAACAGTGAGCTAAAGCCCAGTGAATAACATAATGCGTAAAGAGGTTATGAATGAATGTCCTTACAGTAATGAAAACAATTCATTAAACAGTATTTCAATCTTTCAGTATTTCAGTCAACCAGTCATATGTGGTACATCCAATAGCCTATAAACAATAGGTCCAAAAGGACCGGGCCTCAACAGACCCAACAGTAGTGATGGCCATCAATCAATAAACAGTATGGTTCCACAAGGAAACCGACAGAGCTCTGTAACAATAACAGTAAGCAATAAGTGCTAAGGATGCCACAGTACAGTTCACAATACAGGACATACATTCATTCAATAACAATATTAGTTCAATAAACAGTTCTGTTCAGTATTCAAAAGATAACCATTTTGAACATATCTTTACACAATCTGTTACTCACAGAGATTGGGCTAATAGCAGCTAGAGCGCGTCCCCGAAGCCAACCCTAAACAGTTAACAAAATAGAGAACACACACTAAGTTCACAATCGGGAAGGATAATAGTTAACCCTAAATTTCCTCGGTGTGGTTCTATGTCTAAATCCTCATTAAGATGCTTTAAACTAGGCCTAAGAATGCCTAGGATGGGATGAGGATGCAAAAATACAGTTGGAAGGCACTTTTCAAAAGTTGCTGAAAACAGGGGGCTCGCTCGAGCGAGTTTGCAAAATCAAAGGCTTCGCTCGAGCGAGGAATCCTTCGCTCGAGCGGTCTGCAGAAACAGTAAAAATACTGGATGCTCACTTTTTACGCGCGATACCACGCTCGATGCTCGCTCGAGCGGAGCCCTGAACAAAGGTGCTCGCTCGAGCGAGGAATCCTTCGCTCGAGCGAAGAAGCCAAATCTGGAATTTCCAGATTTGCCTTCCAAGCTCAAACCAAGCATTCCCAACTCAATACTCGACCGCTTGGGCCCAAATTCTGGAAAATACATCCTAAAACAATGTATAACAAGTTTCAAAAGCCAATTTATGAATCCAAGCCCCAAAGGTGAGTCAATTAAATACAAATTCAAACCCATTTTCAAGAACAATATGTAAACATGCAATGCATGAGTTTTAAACCAAATTCAAGCTTCAATCCTTGCTCTAAAGAGCTCAATAGTTGGAAAACATTTTGAAAACATGGGCTATAATATAAATATGGACATGCATGTATAACTCTCCAAGAATTTAACTTCAAAATACCCTAAAATGGCCATGCATGCAACAATGGAGCTCTAATTCAACAATTATGAACAAAATCAAGACTCAAGTTCTCTATAACCATGATACATGCAAGATGGAGCTTAAAGATAACAAGAAGACAATGATTTCCTTACCTAGAGTGTCAATTTCAAGGTGTGGAAGCTAGATTATGCCAATTATACTTCAATTCTCTCAAATTCCAAGCATGCAAGATGAAATCCTCCAATCTCCTACTCTCTCTCTCTCTAATTCGTGGGAGCTAAAAGAGTGAGCTGATGAATTGATATGTTAAGTGTAAAAGGGCTCCAATATGTGACTAGATAATGGGCCACTATATGTGGCAAAATAGTAAATAAGGTCAACATTGCAATTAACTCGTTTAAATCTAATTTAATCATTCCTAATCAATTTCCAGATAAATATATCATTAAATCACAAATATTCTCCTGATTGCAAAACACTAAACGGTTCCTAATTCGGCTGTCGATAAGGCCTTCAATTAGCAGTTTAAACATATAAATTCTAACAGATAATCATTCAATCAAACAGATGCAATATGCAATACAAGAGATATACTTATTCAATTTCAGTTTCGATTTCAATCAGTCCATTCAGTACTTCAGTTAATCCAATTATCAGTCATTATCAGTTCGGTTTAGCAGTAACCAATAGCTAATTCAGTGGTTTATCGGTAATCAATACGAGGGTTGTTATAGTCTCCCCTCCTTATAAGGAGTTTAGTCCTCTAAACTCAAGTTACCTTCAGTCTGGAAGAAAACAGGATTCAGTGGAAACAGTTCTGGGTATCTTTTAGCCATGTCATCTTCCCTTTCCCAAGTGGCATACACACCACCATGGTTCTGCCAATCAACTTTCACTAGCGGAATCTCTTTGTTTCTCAGTTTCTTGATCCGTCGATTAACAATCTGTATAGGCCTCTCCTCGTAAGTGTAGTCATCACTCAACACTATCCGAGTAGGCTCAATCACATGGAATGGATCCCGGAGATAATCTCTCAACATAGATATGTGGAAGACGTTATGCATATGCTCCATTTCAGGAGGAAGTGCAACTTGATACGCCACCGGATTGATTTTCTCAACGATCTCATAAGGTCCAACGTATCTCGGCGCCAACTTGCCCTTGACTCCAAAACGAGTCTGGCCTTTCATTGGTGTCACTTTCACAAAACGTGATCACCCACTTCATATTCTCGGTCTCGTCTTCTAATATCTGCATAACTCTTCTGTCTACTCTGTGCAGTTTTCAATCTTTGTTGTATCAGTTTTACCTTTTCAGTTTTACCTTTTCAGTCTGGCCTTTCAGTTGTTTCAAGAAATATAATATATATTTTATAATATAATAGTAAGCAACTTTGCAACAATTAGTTTAGTTAATTTAGTTAAAGTTTTTTTAATTTCATAATAAGACTAGGTTCAAATTTTACTAATAACTTATATATTTTTATTTTTACATATAAAAATATTAAAAATAATAAGGGAAATTTATTGGAAAGTCCTATTTTGGAAACTTCTGTATCATTTGTTCTCACGTTTTTAAATGGTTGATTGAGGAGTCCTTATTAGGTGTAGTGTGTGACTAGTAAATCTTTTTTCAACCGTGGATGGGAATTGGTTAGACAGATATACCCTCACTAGTTAATTGGAGAAGTTTATTTATTTTTGGAATGTGTGACAGGTATGGTGTAATACTCCATTGTGGCATGTATTAAATGTGACACTCTATAACAACCCGACCCATGATTAACTTATAATCCATGATTAAATATGCTTAATGAGTAAATAAGATAAAATTCTGAATTAATTGCATGTGTGTTGCATTATTTGTGTTTCTATCTATCTATCGTAAAAAGATCTATTTGTATTTCTGTCTCGTTCTGCAAATTGACGGCCTTGCTGGCATCCAATCATGAAATTGATTTGGGTTTGTGTTATTTGCGATTTTTAGAAATTTATGGCAAGTCTAATTGAAATTTGATTCAGAGCGATTAAATTAGATTAATTAATGTCCATTTGATTAGCTTTAACTAGTCATAACTAACTAAGCCTATATAAGGCTAGTATGTGCTCAACTCCTTTTTTTACACATCTTTGAGCTTACTCAAACAAACAAAACGTGAGAGAGAGTGAGACCTTACGGAGATAGTGAATTCAAGAAAAAGAAGGGGAGGAATTGCTAGAAAACTCAAGGGAATTGGCTTGGCACCTTAGTGAATTCACCATCTAGAACTTAAGTGAGAAGTGGAGGTAAGAATTCAACCCTCTGGCTTATGAATTATGGTGTCTAGACCTTGAATTCAAGAGAATTAAGTTGAGTAATTAAGCTAGAAATGAAGAGAATTGAGCCATATCATGCATGCATGCACATTTTCTTACATTTTGAGTTTAAATTGCCAAGAATTATGCATGCCTTGATCATCGCTTGGTTTTGGAAATTCCTTGAGCTTCATACCATTTTACCTTATTTGATCATGTTTTGAAAGCTTTGAAGTTAAGAATTGCATGCATGTTATGTTGTTAACATTTCAAGCTTGAATTTGCACGATTGACTTACTCTTGGGCCTTGATTTTGTGAAATGGTTTTGAATTCATGATGTTTTCCAAGATTACATAAGTTTCCTTACATTTTTGGCCCAAGAGAATGTGATTTGCAGCATTGAGTTGAGTTTTGAAGCTTGAAGGTGAATCTGGAAATTCCAGAATTTGACCTCACCGCTCAAGCGACATATCCTGCGCTCGAGCGACCATATTTATTTTTGCACTTCCATTCAAGCAACCAAAAGTTGGCTCGAGCGTAAATTGTATGCTCCCAGAAGTTTCTATGTTTTGCAGGCTGCTCGAGTGACAAGAGTTACGCTCGAGCAAGGACCTTAGTCTCATGCTCGAGCGGCCGTCGACCGGGAGAATTCACACAACTAGTACTTTTACAGAGTTTATAGACCGCTCGAGCGAAGGAAGTTGTGCTCAAGCGACCACTCACATGTTTGGACATCTGCTCGAGCGATGGAATTTGCGCTCAAGCGAGACCCCTGTTTTCAGCGTATTTGACTAAGTGTTTTCAAGTGCATTTTAGCATCCTCGTTGCATCTTAGGCATTCCTAGGCCAACATTAAGACATAATAATGAGGATAAGCCTGAGAAACATACGACGAACAAAATGAAATAAGTTAAGCACGAGCCGAGCGTGTGTTTCACTATATGTATTTGTTATGTTTGTGTAGGTCACGTGTCGTGAACTATTGATCCATTGGTTGCTATCAAAGTTATCTGTGCAGCTATCTGTGAGTAATAACTTAGTAAAACTGTGTTCAACTTAATTTTTTTTTGGTTTGAATTAAGGTTTGTTTTATGAAAAGTTATATTTTGTACAATGAAGGATTGTCCAAGTTTCTGAAATGTATTTGTGGTATCCTTAGCACAAGGACCTTGCCCGAGGGGCAACAATACCGTGGCTCATGTATGTTATCTATTCCCAATACCGAAGGTTCCTTATGGAACTGGCAAGTATGTCATTTGTTTCCAGTACGGAGGTTTCTTTATGGAAGTGGCAAGTATGTTAGCTATTCCTGGTACCGCAGGTTCCTTTATGGAACTAACAAGTATGACCCTTAATGCTCTGTATTTGATCTGTTAGCGCTATTGGGTGTGCCACATATGATCAAGCATGAACTCTGATTTCTATAAACGATTCAAACAAGAATACGAATATGGATCTGTTTTATTTTTTTGAATCTGTTATGGGACTTTATTCATTTAACCCTTACTTTATTATTATTCACTGAGCTCCAACTCACTCTATTATTTATGTATGTAGGTGACTAGGTGCGTGACTAGGCTCAGACACCTGGAGTTTTGGTTTGTCAACCACCCTTTTGTGTCTCCAGAGGAGGTTCCGGATTAAGTCAAGCCATGTGGCCATGTTTTGTGAATGTATAAGACTATTTTCTTTTGAGTTTTAAACAATTTTTTGTTTATGTGTATATTGGGCTAAGTTCCCTTTTGTTATATCTGTAATGTACGTGACGTGGATTACTGTGAATTATGACGTCACTAATGTATATAAAGTTGTTTGAGATTTATGTTCCATGTACGTCTACATGGACTATATATGTTTTTATATAATTGTTTATGCAACCCCTTTTATTATATGATATTCTGTTCAGAGGCCTTTGGTAATCCTAGGATTACTGGCCGGTTACGACACTAAACCTATAGTGGCAGGTTTGGGTTGTGACAGAGTGGTATCAAAGCACGAATTATACCGCACAGACAAGTCTATATGAGTTATAGGATGTCCTAGAAAAGAAGTAGGGACATTTCATCTGCATGTGTAAGTGCGTGAAGTAATTTTTATAACTGTCAAAACTGAATCTGAATATGAACATATGATTAGGAAAGAAATGAACTTACTTCGAAAACTGTGAACAAGATTATTCCTCTGTTTATTATTGCCTTGTTTCCCTCTAGCATCATGGAGAATATAAGAAGTAATGATGCCACTGAATCCTATGAGGCTCGAATGAGTCGCATGGAGTAAATGCTTGTAGCCTTAATGGAATCTCTGAGGCAACAGCCCATGTCCCCTCCGCCTCCACCAGTACAAAATGAGCTAGATAACAATGATATAACCAACCTGACTCAAAAGTTTATGAAGATGAAACCGCCAACGTTCTTAGGTGGCATTGAACCATTAAAGGCAGAGACATGGCTACTAGAGATAGAAAAATTGTTTAAAGTGTTTCCCTGTTCCGAGACGTAGAAAGTTCTTTTGGCCACTTATACATTGAAAGATGAAGCCAAAGATGGTGGTTGTTAATCCGGAATAGCAATGGGAACACGACATGGGCTCAACTCAACGAAATCTTTTATGACAAGCATTTTCCTCAATGCTTCCGGGACCGAAAGGTTTCTAAATTTCAAGAACTTAAGCAAGGCAACATGTCTGTAGCCGAGTATGAGGCTAAATTCATTGAGTTAGCCAGACTTGCTCCTCATATGGTCGATACGGATTACAAGAAAGCTCAGAAGTTTGAAGGGGGATTGGACTTAGATGTATTTGATCGGGTAGGCATCCTGAAATTGCCTACATATGTGGAAGTACTTGATAGAGCATTGATGGCAGAGGTTACATTAGCAGCAAAGAAGCAAGCTAAAGCCCCAACAACTGAATGAAGAGATAAAAGATCTGGATCTAATTTTCGGAAGGGTCGTTTGTCCTTTACAAATAAAAGGCAAAATATTGGATCTTCAAGCAATTCAAGTCAAAGTAGTGGGTCTATGCCAGTTTGTTCAGAATATGGAAGGAAGCATAAAGGCACGTGTTACCGTGCATCTGGCGCTTGTTTTCGGTGTGGCAAGACTAGCCATGTGATTAAAGATTGTCCGCTAAGATTCGATAATGCCAACCATCTTGCAGCAAGTTCAGCTGAATCTGCTCCTGTAATAAGGTTAAATGCTAGAACTAATGCCCGAGGCAACATTAGAAATGAGACGTTAAGGCAAGGGAGAGTGTTTGTACTAGTGCCCGGAGATGTACAAAACACCAAGTCTGTGGTGTTAGGTATAATTTCCATTTGTGCTCAAAATGCGTATGTTTTGATAGATTCTGGTTCTACACACTCGTTTATGTCGCATGCCTTTTCTTGGAAATTAACTAGACCTTTAGAACCCATGAATTATTTATTATCTGTATCTAGACCATCCGGGGGTTTTATGGTATGTGCATATGTTTATCCAGTATGTGAAATTGTGATTAGTGATGTGACATTGTATGCCGATTTATTGTCATTGGGTATTGATTATTTTGACTACTGGGGATGGACTGGTTAACGAAGTACTGTACGACTATTGACTGTATGAATACATCTATTGTGTTTCATCCACCTGGTTTACCTGAGTTTGTGTTTGCTGGAAATGGGGTAGTTCCTCCCCCATACTTGATTTCCGCCATGAAAGCTGCCAAATTACTTAGAAAGGGATGTAGGGGTTATATGTGTTGTGTTTTCACTGAGACTTCTAATGGTTCTAATGTGGAAACCATTCATGTTGCCTATGAATTTCCCGATGTGTTTTTGAATGAATTGCATGGGGACTTAATTGATAGAGAAATTGAATTCACCATTGATGTAATACCCGGAACACAACCAATTTCTAAAACCCCATACCGAATGTCAACTTCTGAATTGAGAGAATTAAAAGTTCAACTCCAAGAACTCTTAGAAAAGAAGTTCATCCATCCAAGCACTTCACCTTAGGGTGCTCCAGTTTTGTTTGTTAAGAAGAAAGACGGGTCCTTAAGGTTATGCATCGACTATCGTGAATTGAACAAAGTAACCATGAAGAACAAATATCCATTACCCTGAATAGATGATTTGGTTGACCAACTCCAGAGAGCACAAGTGTTCTCCAAGATAGATCTTAGATCCGGGTACCACTAGTTAAAAGTCAAGGCATAAGACATAGAGAAAACTACATTCAGAACTAGATACAAGCACTATGAATTTTTAGAAATGTTGTTTGGAGTGACAAATGCACCTGCTGCCTTCATGGACCTTATGAACAGGGTGTTTAAATCATATTTGGATGAATTTGTTGTTGTATTTATTGATGACATTCTAATATACTCTAAAAACAAGAAAGATCATGACAACCATCTGAGAATTGTACTACAGACGTTGAGAGAGAAGAAATTGTATGCAAAACTCTCCAAATGTGAATTTTGGCTTGAGAGTGTAAGCTTTTTGGGGCATGTAATCAATAAAGATGGCATCTCTATTGACACACAGAAATTGAAGCTATTGCAGACTGGCCAAGACCAACGAATGTGTCAAAAGTTAGGAGTTTTCTGGGACTTGTTGGCTACTATAGAAGATTTGTGAGAGATTTCTCAAAAATTGCTATGCCATTGACACAGTTAACACATAAAAATATACCACTTGATTAGACTAATCAGTAGGAATCAGTTTTCCAGGAACTAAAAACTAGACTGGTAACTGCACCAATTCTGACATTGCCTAACGGAACCGATGGGTTTCAGATTTATAGCGATGCTTCCTACAAAGGCTTGAGGCGTGTGTTAATGCAGAATGGAAAATTAATTGCTTATGCTTCTCGACAACTTCACCCACATGAAAAGAATTACTCGACCTATGACCTTGAACTCGTCGCTGTGGTCTTTGCTTTGAAAATCTAGCGTCATTATCTGTATGGCATAACTTGTGAAGTGTATACCGATCACAAGAGTTTAAAATATTTTTTCACTCAGAAAGAATTGAACATGAGACAGAGCAGATGGCTCGATTTGATTAAAGACTACGATTTGCAGATCTTGTACCATCTAGGGAAGGCAAATACAGTGGCAGATGCTTTGAGCCGAAAATCTATTGGAAATCTGTCATGCTTGCTCATTGGCTAGAGAGAATTGTTATGTGACTCGGAGAAAAGTGAGATTGAAATTGTGTTGCGTGAATAGGACGGGATTTTAGCTGCCATCTCTGCCTAGCCTACAATCATTGAAGAAATTAGAGAGAAACAACTTGAAGATGAGTTCTTTAAGAAAATTGTTGATGAGATCGAATCAAAACCAAAGCCAGGATTTGTGTTGGAGAATAATGTGTTGAAATTCCAGGGTAGACTTTGTGTACCGGACCGTTCTGAATTGAGAAAACGAGTTATGGCCGAGGCTCATAATTCAAAATTTGTTACGCATTTGGGAAATACAAGATGTATCATGACTTGAAACAGAACTTCTGGTGGCCTGGAATGAAGAAAAAAATTGCTGATTTCGTGGCTAAGTGTTTGCATTGTCAACAGGTGAAAGCTGAACATCAACGACCTGCTGGGTTACTTCAGCCGCTCCCAATACCAGAATGGAAATGGAAGCATATCACGATGGACTTCTTTGTTGGACTGCCTCGCTCTTCTTGAGGTATGGATTCTATTTGGGTCATAGTTGATCGTTTGACTAAATCTGCCCATTTTCTGCCTGTTAAAACTTGTTATAATGCGGATAAGTTAGCTAACATCTATGTGAATGAGATTGTGAGATTACATGGTGTGCCAGTGTCCATTGTATCTGATAAAGATTCAAAGTTCACGTCAAGGTTCTGGCAGAGTTTACAACAGACTTTGGGAACTGAACTGCGACTGAACCCACAGACAAATAGCCAAACTGAACGAACCAATCAAACCTTGGAAGATATGCTCAGAATGTACGTGTTAGATTTCCAAGGAAATTGGGAGACCTGCTTACCATTGGCTGAATTTGTGTATAGCAACAGCTATCACTCAAGCATTGGAATGGCTACTTATGAAGCTCTGTATGGTAGAAAAAGCCGTTCTTCGATCTGTTGGACCAAGGTAGGTGATAGGCCTTTGTTAGGACTGAAACTTGTGCAAGAAATGATGAAAAATGTGAAATTGATTCAACAAAAATTGAAAACTGTACAAAACTGCCAAAAGAGTTATGTAGATGTCCGAATGAGAGATAGAGAATACGACGTTGGGGATCATGTGTTTATCAAAGTGACTCCTATGAAAGGGCAGACATGATTTGGAGTGAAAGGCAAGTTGACACTGAGATATGTTGGGCCATATGAGATTCTTGAGAAAATTAACCTGGTGACTTATTGGGTAGCTTTACCTCCTATTATGGAATATATGCATAATGTTTTTCATGTTTTGATGCTTCAGGAATATTTGTAAGATTCATTCCATGTGATTGAGCCAACCCATGTGCTTCTAAAGGACGACTATACGTATGAAGAGAGACCAATTCAGATTGTGAATCGCAGAATCAAATGATTGAGGAACAAAGAAATACCGTTGGTAAAAGTTGATTGGCAAAACCACGGAGGGACCTATGCAACTTGGGAAACTGAATAAGACATGATGAAGAGATACCCTGACTTGTTTCCTTTGGATCCGATATTCTACCAAAATTAAGGTAATTCGAGTTTGGAGGACCAAACTCTTTAAGGAGGAAAGACTATAACAATCCCGACCAATGATTAACGTATAATCCATGATTAAATATGCTTAATGAGTAAATAATATGAAATTCTAAATTAATTGCATGTGTGTTGCATTATTTGTGTTTCTATCTGTCTATCGTAGAAAGATTTGTTTGTATTTTTGTCTCATTCTACAAATTGACGGCCTTACCGGCATCCGATCATGAAATTGATTTGGGTTATGTGTTATTTGTGATTTTTAGAATTTTATGGTAAGTCTAATTGAAATTCGATTCGGAGCGATTAAATTAGATTAATTAATGTCCATTTGATTAGCTTTAACTAGTCACAATTAACTAAGTCTATATAAGGTTGGTATGCGCTCAACTCTTCTTTTTACACATCTTTGAGCTTACTCAAACGAACAAAACGTAAGAGAGTGATAGCTTAGGGAGAGAGTGAATTCAAGAAGAAGAAGGGGAAGAATTGCTAGAAAACTCAAGGGAATTGGCTTGGCACCTTAATGAATTCACCATCTAGAACTTAATTGAGAAGTGGAGGTAAGAATTCAACCCTTTGGCTTATGAATTATGGTCTCTAGACCATGAATTCAAGAGAATTAAGTTGAGTAATTGAATAATTAAGCTAGAAATGTAGAGAATTGAGCCATATCAAGCATGCATGCACATTTTCTTACATTTTGAGTTTAAATTGCCAAGAATTCTCACATGCATGCGTTGATTATAGCTGGTTTTGGAAATTCCTTGAGCTTCATACCATTTTACCTTATTTGATCATGTTTTGAAAGCTTTGAAGTTAAGAATTGCATGCATGTTATGTTTTTAACATTTCAAGCTTGAAATTACTATGTTTTTCATAGTAAATTGAGATAATCCACAAACCCAATACCAATTTTTTGTTTCACGTTTCTTTCAAGAGTATTATGATTTTTTTTTAATGCTAAATTACCTTTTTCCCCTTATTTTCCCATGCATTGCTCTTTATCCAATACCAATTCTATATTATTTTATATTATGGATTTGTCATTTAAATTTTATAGTGATTCTATATATGAAATTATATTTCATTTCCTACATTATTTTATATAATCAGAACCCAGAGAAGGAAAAACTTGCACAACAATGATACTCTTAAGAAACCTCTAAAGTTTGGATTTACTACTGTTTACACCACATTTTATTTTTCTGTCGATTGTGGCCTATTAATTATAGCCAAATTCGATTATCGTCTGTCAATTGAAATCATAGACTATCTTTAAATAATAACATTGGCCACATTTGTTATTATTATTATTATTTATGTCGATGGGCTGTTTGCACCACATTTTATTTTTCTGTCGATTGTGGCCAATTAATTATGGTCAAATTCGATTATGGTTTGTCGAGTGAAATCATAGACTATCATTAAAGAATAACATTGGCCACATCTGTAGTTCTTATTATTGTTTTCTGTCGACGGGCTGTTTGCACCACATTTTATTTTTCTGTCGACTGTTGCCTATTAATATGGCCAAATTCGATTATGGTCTGTCGATTGAAATTATAAAATTATTTCAAAGACTAACCTTGACCACACTTATTTTTATTACTTCTATCAACAGGTATGCTAACATGGCGTGACAAGTATACTAGTAACGTGGCATGGAAGAGATGATGATGTGGCTTGAAAAGATTAAATAAAACCAATAAAGATATCTGTTGAAATCAATTAGAAACCATATGCTAAAATCGGGGGATCAATATCAAGTCAAAGCACAAAATCTGCAAGTAGTTCTTATAAAAATATGGGATATGGTTGAGTGGAGCAAAGATCAAGGAAGATCATAGATTGATAGCTACAACATGAGGTGGCCGAGTAAGTATAAATGGAGGACTTGAAGAATGAAAAAAAAGAACATCAATAAACCATCAAACACACTCGTGCAGAGTTATTTAGGAGTATTTCTAAATTAGCCATTTTAGGAATAGATTAAACAAAGTTTTTCCAACCCCCCATTTCTCTTCTCTCTGTCGATTGTTGTATTTCTTCAATATTTTGTTGTTGTTTAAGTTCTTGTAACTAGTGACAATTGATAATTTATTCGAATTAATACATATTCTGTTATGTTCCTTTTCCTCTTCATTTAATTACCTCCAGGGAAGTCCTTAATTTGTTTAAGGCAAAGGACTCAACCACAAAGCCTGATTTTTATTTGTGTTTACTTAAAGATTGGTTCAAGTCTGTCGATCTGTAACGACCCAGAATTTTTTTATTTTAAATAGTCACTATATAATTTAATTGAGCAATATTTGGATTAGACTACTATGTAAAATTATGTGTGAAAATAGTTTGGTTTTTTTTTTTTTTTTTAAAATAGCTCCCGTTCTTAGAAAATTTCAAAATTTTTATTTGTTGTTCCCATATGAGTCAAGCACGTTGGATAAAAATTTTAGAATTTATTGACGAGTATTTATTTTATGAAAATTCGCTGACTGATTGGTATTCAGTTTATTTTATAGCGGAATTTGAAAACGAGTTTTGGGTGTTTGGACCATGATTTGAGATAAAGTTTGTTGGGTCTACTTTGATATATAATTGGGTGATGTTTGGCTTATGAGTGAGAATTTAATTTAAGACTTGTGACTTAGATTTAATTTAATTTGAGTTTGTTTATGACTCATGACTAACTGCTTGGTCCTTATAATTATGTGATTGGTGGTGACCACCTTGGGAGTTGTTATTATTATTTATATAAGATTATAATAAATACTTAAAAGTTGAATTTGTAGTGTGTATCATACGGTGAAAAATTATATATTTTTGTAGTGAACAAAAGATTATATTTTGTAGTGTACAAAATGTTATATTTTGTGGTAAGACAAAATTATATTATTTTATGATTTATGTTATAAAATTTTAAGGTATTGTGGCTTGACTTTTTCACGCCACCTTTCGGAAGGTTTGAAAGAAAGCCCTGCAATTCGGACTCCCGCAGTTCTGAATCTATTCTCACAAGTGCAATGTGAAACTGATAAACACCAAAGAGTCTAAATCCGACAAATCTTTTTGGAAAATCGATTTTAAATCAAATAATGCCAAAATTGGACTGCTTTGCGCGATACAGAGTCGCCATCTAAATATTTTATTTTTAGGGGAAATTTAGGAAACCTTGACTCGTGCCAATGGCCACGTGTCTGTCATCACCAAAGTTGGCTTAGCTCAAGAACTTAGGTACGAAGGGAGAATGTCATGAATTGAGCACCCCCGCTCGCTCGATCAAAGATCGGCCTCTACTAATCATGATATGATTTTTATCAACATTATGTGCTCTTGTTCCGATTATTAAGCTAGCTTTACTATGTGATGCGCATAAGCAAGTATAGACTAGTTTGCTCAAGTTGGAACAATTCAACTCATGTTTGTTTTTGCGAAAATGGTTTGAATTTGCCACCTTAAGTGGGCTTAAAGTTTGTGGATTTTCCACCAAACATAGTGGGCTTAAAACTAATTTGCCACTCAACAAAGTGGGCTTAAAACGCACATTTGTTGAATCGTTCCAATTCAAACAACAAGCCTTCATCTACAGGCATTGAAGCAGTTTATCAATTAAACATTTAGCCTCATGGCAAGCATGCTAAACATGGAAACATTCACATTCATGCGAGTATGCTAAAGCATAAAAACTCACCTAGTACTCCAAGCTAAGAAAGAAATAAGTTAGAAAAAATGCATGATTCCTAACTATACAAGATGCCTAATGCAACACATGCAATATGCAATTTAATAGGCTCAGCTACTAATGTAGCATATGAATCATTTTGATAACATGCGGTTAAACATGTATTCAAAGAATTATCTGAAATTGCAATGCAGTTTGAATGATGCGTCGAGCCCCGGTTCGTACAATACAAATGAATGGATGCAAGCTTAAGGTATGCTAATTGAAACATGTCTCTAATCTAACCATCAAAAGTAGTTAAGTAAAAGGGAGAAAAACGTGGGGTTGGAAGACATACACGCACGCACGCTTACTTATCACAACATTACGCCCTCGCGAAGGAGGGTCCAAATGGAATAAGGCTAAGTAGCTAAGCTAAACTAAGCTAATTAAGCTAATTATTACAACACATCTAATGAATAACAAGCTTATTCTAAGCTAGTTAATTAAAACAATTAAATAATTAACTATCTAAGCTAATTAAATATTACAAAGCAAACTAATTAGCTAAATACTTAACTAATTAATTACAAAGCAACTAAGCTAATTAATTACAATATGAATTAATTAACTACTTTACTTAAATAATTACAACATTAATTAGCTACAACTAATTAACTAATCAATTTAAAAAAATGGTTCCGGGAGGCGAGGGATGGCCAATGCATGCTCGATTTCCACCCGAAGAACGCCCGCTGTTTTGCTTCCAATTGCCTCTGTTTGCATAACCTTTGCACCATGTCCTTCTCCAGATCAACTCTGCCATGCCTCAAGAGCATACTGCTCAAAATTCATTGGTGTCGGCCGGCCACCAGCAAGTGATGCGGTCCAACAGTGATGGCTTGCCGGCCAGTAGCAGTGGCCGGCCGGCCACTGGTGATGCTCCTTTTCTTGCTGCAACAGAGAGCAAACAAGGCAAAGAAAAGGCATTTTCACAGGTTGTTTGTACTATGTATCACCCCTTATCATCAACATAAGCTCAAATGAGTGGTACATTTGGCCATTAAACCATCAATCAAGCAATTTCCATGCATGATGGCTATGGGACCAAAGTGTACAAGTTTAATGAGTGCATAACAAGACTCAAAATGCCATCACCCTATCATGCATGATCAAGGGCAACGATGACCTAGGAAAGTGGCACATTTCATCACTATTGAGTATGAAATGTCCCATTTTTCTTGTGTTCAAATTAACGTCCTATTCGAACACATGCACTGCAACACAAAGGATGCTTATCTTGCCACTTTTACTTGTCAATTTTGTTTACTCATTTTTAATTACCAAATCATTCTTTAATCAATTTGTCCATTGGTGAGTGTCTTCTAAGATGAAAAAAGTGTCAACCAAGGGACAATGTAAGGCAAGAGAGAGATCATGCCGTTGATAATGAACCTTCAAAGAGGATTAAACCATTAAGCATAACCTCAATCTCAAGCTTAAAGGATCCCAAGCTTGAAACAACCCTCAAAAGCAAATGAAAGAGTGAAGCAAAGAAGAAGGTTGCAAAGATTATAGTGCTGAAATAGAGTGGAAAATAACACTAAATGATGAAATCAACTCAAACAAAAGGTGTCTAAGGCCCTAAAACACCAACTTGTGAGGACTATAGCACTACAACCATGCAAAACAAGCCTCAAATGAACTAACCAGCCCAAAATAGAGCCAAAATAGGTCAAAACAGAGGCAAAAACATACTGGACTTGAGCTAAGCTAAGCTAGAAAAACATGCTAACATGTAAAGCTAACTAGGCATGCAAACAAGACATAAGGAGGGGAAGCTACCCCTTCAAATTTGGACTTCAAAATGAGTTTTTTAACACTGAAAAAACTCTGAAATTCAATGGTTAAAAGGGCCAAAAAAGTTGGTTTGAAAGTGATGAATAAAGGCACAAAAACTCTACAAACAAAGAAGCAAGAAGGGTGAACCACCCCCTAACTGAAAATGGCCTCAAACCACCACCTTTGGGCCACATAAATAGAGTTTTTTACAGTTCAAAATCAGCCCAAAATAGTTGAAAAAGATGGCAAAGCAAGTGTGCAAAACAAGTATAAAAAGGGGAATGTTATACCTCTTGAAGGGAAGACACAAATAAGGCAATAAATCAAGCCAATACCACCTTCTAGAGCTCAAAGAGGGTCCTAAGTAACCTCAGCCCAAAGATAAGCAACTTTGGTTAAGGGTTGATAGGCAAACTCAAAGTGTATCTACACTTGTATGCACAAAAGTTTAAGAGAGAGAGAGAGAGAGAGAGAGAGAGAGTTTTGTTCCAAAATTTTCTAACCTCTACATTGGGGGAGAAGGTCCCATGTTTATAGAAAACCAAGCTTTCAGCTGAGTTATATCAGTCCATACACGTGTATGGTGATCAAGCAGATTGTGCCAACAGTTGGAACAACTGTCAAGAAAATATCTGCAAAAAAAGTCACCAGTGGCCGGCCGTCCACCAGTGATGGCCGGCAGCCTCAATTGGTGGCCGACAGCCACCAAGGGTTGCAAACTAGACAATGCTGGCCCAAAACAGGGCATAGAATGAATGGGGGTTTGAAGGTTCAAAGACAGGGCACTCTGCGCGAGGAATGAGCACAAATAGACACAATCATCGTGGGCACAAACGATGACGTCCAAGTCTTGAAGATGGTCAAAAATGGGGTGTCTACAGGTATTATTACAAATTTTAAATAATACAAATGTGTACTGGGTGACAACCCATGTGGGGTTGCCCTTTGCTTACTTGCTACTCTTTTCTTCTACTTTTTATCTTCTTTTTGAATAAAGATTGAGAACTTTAATTTTAGAGCTGTAAAAAGAGCTCTAGTGATGTGGCAAGGAGTGGGGCCCATATGTGATGTGATGTGTGTGCCTATGTTTTTGTTTTTGTTTTTTCTCTTGCCACATCACTAGAGCTCTCTTTAGAGTTCCAAAATTAGAACTCTCTATCATTGTTGCTTCTTTTTTTTTTAGCAGAGAGTTGCGTCTCCCTCTCTCTCTCTCTCTCTCTCTCTCTCTCTCTCTCTCTCTTTGGCCTCCATTGTTGGCTCCACATTTGATCTTCAAATGAGAGTCCTTAGAGTGAGATTTCGCAAAAACTTTGTAAATGAAAGTTGGAGAGCTCGTCGTACTCTTCGCAATGGTAGTCTCGGATTCATGATTGGGCGAAGTTTGCCTTTCAGATTTGCTCCTCTTCATTATATGAGGTAGGGACTTTCTTCATATTATTATTTTAAAGCTATGTTAGGGATATTTTGAAAAAAATATATTACTTTTGCAGATAGTTCAAACTTCTGGAACTAAAGATTCTGCGCTCAAGCGCACAAATGGCCGCTCAAGCGGACAAGCAACTTCGACAGCATGGGGGGTGCCCCCTGGACCCCCGCGAGCTGACTGGGCAGCTCGATCCCCGACATAGTTAGTGAAGTGGCAAACATGATAGGATTAAGATCACAAACTGCTCTACATAGGCACAATTCAGGTTGGATTTGTATCTAAAAACTCATAGCCTCACTGAAATAAAAGATCGAATAAAATTACAACTTAAAGGAGTTTTGTCAAACAGGATTGCCAATAATAAAAACCTAACAAAAATGAGTATTCATTTTACTATTTTATAATTTAATATATATCATACAAAATTATTATATGATAATTACGCATTTATAATATGATAGGACTAAAATTATCAAAATACACAAATAATTTAACTAAAATTAATGTATATAACTATTCAAGTAATAATTTTATAGAACGATAAAACCAATGTTATCAAAATAAATAATTAAAATCATACTTTAATTTTAAAATTAAAATCATTATTTTATAACCCATATTTTTATAATTATTTCTAAAATTTCAAAAATAAAATTATATAAAAACAAATAATATTTATTTATTTTTATTTATTTCACTAAATTAATTTTTATTTTTTATAAAAAAAATTCAAAAAGTTTGTGAAACGAACCAAAACGTTTGCCAAAGAGAGGTTATTTGGTGGTCTAAGGAGTATTGCTCCACACCACTAGATACTTGTTAAGTTGTCTTCTACTAACCTAACAAAAAGTACCGAGTCCCTTAATTTCAACCAATCATATTGAGTTGAGACACCATGTGACAATGCACCAAGACTACTATATAATTTTTCTTATCAAACACGCCTAATAGTCGCAATAATTGCTCTTCCTTCCTTCAGCATCTCCCTTCACTCCATCCAATCCAGCGTTCGGATCAACTCTGCATCAACGTCATCATCATCATCATCATCAAATCAAGGTATGCCCAAACTCCCTTTTCTCTTCATTCTCTCTCCCCCCCTCCCCCATCTGCGAAACCCTCTTTCGAACTCTAGTTTCCCCTTCTTTCCATTTTACATGTGTCACGACCCCAACCCGCCCCTAGTAGGATGGTGCCGTGATGGCCAGTAACCCGAGATTACCGAAGGCCAACTTACAAAAATGAAACACACAAATAGAGTATGCATAGGGGCTTACAATTTCGGAAGCATTAATTTAAAGTACAAGTGGTCCATAAGAGCCGTGCGTAGATCAAATGAGATGGCAAAATCAATATAGTTTACATCCAGTCTATAAATAACAAACACAAGTTACATCTTGATCAAAAGGCTTCTCAGCCGACATATACAAAATGCAGGAAATACAAGCCAAGAAGCATGATTTTCAAGATTTGCCGACGTAAACACAAAAGCCGACATAAGCACAAGATGCCGACGTAAAACAGCACTGCCGACAAGAATGCAAAACAAAGCCGACGTAAATCAAGAATCCAAAACAAGCTTGCAAACACATCTAGGCGTCGCCGCCGTCCTGCTCATCACCTACATATATATAGAGAGGGTGAGTATGGAAACTCAGTGAATGGTACTAGTAATAAAGGTTTTGCATGAATATAGCCGACGTCCTTTCAAAACAAAACATGTCGAAACCATACAAGTATTAGCCGAGATCCTTATATAACAAAACACATCAAAGCTTTATCAAATCAAGAGATGAACCGTATTCATCTATCAAGTCTTACAAGTCTCAAGGGATGCTTACTGACATCGGCGAAACACAAATCAAGGTTTCCGAACAAACAGTTCCACGTAGTAATCCATCAATGGCAAAACAAAGGACTGTACGATCCGTAATCGATTTAGACAAAGTGGTGCTGCGAAAGTTTAGAGTCCTCCAGCACGAGGGACTTGTGTTACTTAGGCCCGTAGCCCTTTTTAACACAATGGCTTTTCCAAGAAAGGACCGTATCCTTTTAATACAAGAGACTGGTGTCACTTAGGCCCGCAGCCCTTTTTGACAAATGGTGCTGCGAAAGTTTGGAGTCCTCCAGCACGAGGGACTTGTGTTCCAAGAAAGGACCGTATCCTTTTATACCTAGTGCTGCGAAAGTTTATAGTCCTCCAGCCAAGGGACTTTCATACTTGGTACTGCGAAAGTTTATAGTCCTCCAGTACAAGGGACTTTTACACTTAGTGCTGCGAAAGTTTAGAGTCCTCCAGCCAAGGGACTTTTCAAAGATGACATCAAAACAAAGCTTATACTTGATACATCAAAGTAGGGCTAATCATTCATGCTTAACAAATACTTTCATCAAAACGAGCAAAGCAAGATTTATCAAAACAGTATAACATAGCTTTATTAAAAATACCACTCACCTAGCTCCTCAGGTATAGGCTCAAAGCAAAGATCAAAGTCCTGACAAATCACATGGCAAATCACATTCTCAAAACAAGCTTTACATACATGTAATGATCTCGGCACTCCCATCGAATCCAAATCAATAACAAAGCGAAACATGCAGAGAGAGTCAAAACACTGTTTCCCATCTCATGGAAACACACTGGGTACCATCCAGGTCATGCCGAGGTCCCACACCTCCTTGCCGAGGTGCGGTCCTGATGGCCACATACAAAAACGAAATTGGGGAAATCCTGGGTTTCCCCTTTGAAGAAGGCAAAGAACAAGATCATCGAGAACATCAAGAACATGCATGCTAAAATCATAACTCGTTTATTCAAAAACTGAGATTTCATGCTAAGAGTTCCAAAACATGGACCTGGGCACCCATACAAGAAGACCATGCAAGAACAAACACAAAACATGATTCTTGCCGTGCACTTTCGGATCAAAGCCAAACTTTTCTTCAAGAACTCATGAACATCATTTTTCTCTTTCAAAAACCAACTTCAGATCAATGCATGGCATGCAAAACAAATGCGATCATGTAATGTAGCTAGATGATCGATAAGAACAATCAGAGTAGAGCAAGAATCTAACCTCAAAACTCAAATCCAACGGTTCGATCCTCAAAGATCAAGTTCGGAACTCTACTTTTCTCTCTAAAACTCTTTCTTCTTCCTCTAGAGCTTCTCTCTCTAAAAACAAGGATTTGAGACCAAAAAATGATACAAAATGATACAAATGATATGTTTTTAGGCCTGCCGGCTATCTTATCTTTCAGCTCGGACACGTGGCGGTTCCGGGTTGGTTCAGCCCAAAAAGGTGACTGATTGATGAGACAAGTCTATGACAAAGCGTCCTCGACAAGCTAAGGCAAGACACATCGGCAATCAAAGTCATTGGCTAAACACAAAGCTTCGGCAACAGGGTAACAAAGACATCGGCTAGGGAGGACGACACCTGACTAAGCTGTGCCACACCTTGGCCTGGGCGTGCCACATCTCGGTCTAGGCCATACCTGCCCGAGGACAAAGATCACTAGTACAAAACATCTCGGCCTTGGCTCTAAACACTTCGGCCCAAAGAGTGACATCTCGGCAAACATGCCGGGGTGAAGATGGAGGTCAACCAAGTGGTTCCAAAATAATTCCAAGCGCAAAGGTTCAAAGGCGAACCAGGCTAAGCTGACCTCGGCTACACACCAAGCAAGGAACAAGATCAAGCAAGTAACACGTAACAAAGCAAGGCAAAACAAGATAACAAGATTTATAAACATGACAAGATAAGGTCATACAAAAATGTATCCAAGCATGGCTAAGTCAAGATGAGGGTTGGTACAACATGTTTGTTCAATTTTTATTTATTTTTATCCTGGGCTGGGCTTGGAAACAGAAAGAATGTAATCTACTCAAATACATCAACAATAATTTCTAAGCTGTTTATGTATGATATGACTCTATTTGCTCTCTTTTTAATCTCTTGAGGCTTGTGGGTTATTAGACTTTACCGAACCAAACTAAGCCCTTGTCTCCCCCACTCAAGTAGAGTCAGTTATATCAATCTTTATTCTCCCCATATAATCACTTAAATTAAATAGATTCTTTTTTTCTTTTCTTTTTTAATTAGGAGCTTTTTGGAGGTGGAATGACCTTGGTTGGTAAATGTATGCAAATTAATTTAGTTTCTTTGCGAGAATATGCAATGGAATCAAATTATTTTTTTCTTTTTTTGTTTTTTGAATTTTAAAAGTTTGGGTATCTTCAATTGGAACTGGTTACCTTACGAATTTTTGGGTTGGATTATGTTATTTGATTATCAAATTCTGTCTTTTGTGTATATAGCATTTTTTATTTTGAAAATGGGTTATGTCAGTTTAAATGGCTAGATAAAGTCGGGAGTCTTGTATGAATAGGAATATAAACGGTGACATGTTTATTTAATTTTTATATTTTTTAACAAAAGTTCTAAGGGAAAATAATAGTGACATTTAGTGGCACAAAATATTACCTTTTAAGGCCAAAACGTATCGAGAGCATTGTGGATAGTAATATTTACTTTCAATATAAAACAAAATGAGAAAATTATTCATAATGATAATGTATGTTAAATAATTTTAAAATCATTAAAAAAATAATTTTGATATAAAGCATGTTTTATATAAATATAAATTGGATGAGATGTTTGGAGAAAAAGTTTAAAGTCAAATCTATCTATATATATATATATATTAAGGAAAAACGTTGTGACATCTTTAAGGTTGGAAATCTCAATCTAATTTTTTCATATTTTTTGAATTTTATAATTTCTAAAATACACGTATCATCTTATAATTGGTCTAAAATCTTATTTAGCTAAATAAGATAATATTTAAATTCTTCTAATAAATTCCATTAATATAGCAATAGTTATGGAATTACAATCACTCACTATCATAATAGAATCAATAGTGATGGAAATGACATATATAAAAAGTAAAAAATAAAACTTTTCCCTCTTGAAAATTAAAAAATAAAAATAAAAACATTTGAAAAAAGTAAAAAAACTTGATTTTTTTTATTTTTTTGGATTTTTTTTCAAATATCTATCTATCTATCTGTATACTATTATAATTGCAAAACATTGTCATCTTATTAAGGTTGAAAGTTGCAGTTCTTTTTTCTCATTTTTTTTTTTTATTTTATTTAGTTTTTGTTAATATGTCACATTATGATTGGTCTATAAATTAATTTTATATTCTTAAAATAAAATTTTAAATTTGGATTCTTATTTAAATTATGTTACTGTCATTGGAATGCGATCAATATTCATTTCTTAAATTATACATCCTTTATTAAATTATAAAATAAAATTTTAAATTTATATTCTTTTTAAAATTATGTTAGTACAATTAAATTGAGATCAATAATGATGTGTCATAATATTATTGGTCTAAATATAATTTGTTTTAAATACATGTATTTAAATTATTAATCGTTATTAAAAGTTTTTATTTTTTGGGATACTTATGTATAGGTCATAATAAGTGGACTTATTGTTCGATAGGTCATATGATATTTAATAACATTTTCATCAACACTATTAAAAAACGTCACTAATTGTCCATTTTCAACAATAGTTTGAAAAAAAATTTCACAAAAAATGTTACTAATTATAAGTTTTAGCGACAGTTTAAAAAAATCGCTACAAAAAAAAGTTACTAATTTTCAACTTTCAGCGATAGTTTGAAAATTTTGTCACAAAAAAATGTCACTAATTGTAAGTTTTAGCAACAATTTATATAAATCGTGACAAAAAAGTCACTAATTATCAATTTTTACCGACATACAAAAAAAGGTCACAAAAAAATATTTTTAGCGACAATTTTATTAAGACTTATTTTTAATAGGACTTGACGAGAATTACGTTCAACTATTATGACCTATTGATAGTTTGTCCTTTTCTTTTTGATTTTAAATTTTATAAAATTCTTTATATTCTTCTAAATGATAAGGACTTGAATAGTAAATTTTTTTAATGCAATTTTTTTTTTTTTTTTTTTTTTTTTTTTTTTTAGCTTTTTTTTAAAACAAAAGACAAAAACACTAAGAAAATGAATAACATTTTTAGGACTTGTCAAACATGGTGGATCCTATTAAATTTTTTTAAATCTCAATTGTCAATTAAATAAATTAAAATAAAAAATGAAAATATTTTTGGCTTAAATTGCTAAAAAGTGACTTTTGCTAAAACAAAATAGAAAGAACATTGATTTTCTATTAAAAGTGATGGTTTGTGAAATTTCTTTTTAAAAAAATGAAGATTATAAGTGATAATTTATTGTTCATTTTGAATTTTTTTTGCAGATCAAATGAGAATAACATTTTAAATTTTCTTCTTATCCTTTTGTTTTTTATTCAAATACTTTCATTTTGTAAAAATATTATTTTTATTCTATTTAAATTATTTTATGCCATTATAAAAATTAATTTTTTTAATATCAACTTATTCGATGATCCTTTCTAAAAGGAGTATTTTTCAAAATTTTCAAAAAATATTTTGTTGGAAAAACTTAGGCATATTTCTTTTGTGTTTGTTCATTAATATTAAAATTATTTATTTATTTATTTATTATTTAAAAAATAAATTAGCAAATAATTTTATATTTTTATATATACAATTTTGTTTCAATTCGTCAAGTTATTTGGTGTCTCTGTTCAAGTCCACTCAAATTTATTTTGAATTTTTAAATTTCTGCATAGGTTCTTATCGAATTAAAAATTATGTTGCCTAATTTTTGAAAAATTTGAAGTTTGACTCGAGTTGCTTGGGTTGAGCTCACCCAAATTTGCAACTCTAGAAAGAGGATTTTACTCCCGTTCAAACAACAAAAAAAGAAAGAGGGTAGAAAGTTTCATGGTTGAATTTGTGACAAATTAAAAATTGTTACATAAATTGTGATAAGATTATGGGACTTAAACTGTAGGTTCCAATCTTTTTTGTTTTCATAATTTGCATACAAACATCTAACTATTTATATTATTTTATATAAAAATATGTTATTAATTTTTTCGCAACGGGTTTACCACTAGTACATATATAAAGCAAAAGGGTCTTTTTAGCAATAAGTCTTGTGGGAGCTCTAAAAGTCTCAAACTAATTTTGTTAATTTGTTAAAATTTAAAGAAATAAAAAAAAAACCATTGTTTACAATCAAATAAACTCAAACTAAAAAAAATAAGAAGCCTCTAATTATCCATGATTTTGAATTTCAAAATTGAAACCAATTTGGTAAATCACTCTCATCCTTTCTGAAAATAATGTTAATCAAAATAATTCAACTAATAATGTTGAATTTCAAAATTCAAAATAATATTGTAAGTTACCCTCATCTTTTCCAAAAATAATAATGATTGAAATAATAAATACAATATAAAATCTGCAATTCTCTCCTAAGATGTACCTCATACTCAATATTTTTCGCAAGCGGATCAACTCTCTCCATGTAATGGTGCAAATGTTAGTCTCTCTCATCTCTTTGCTAATAGTTTGATTATTTTATTTATTTTTTATTTTTTTTGTAGATTTTTGTTTCCATGTGATTCATTTTTTTCTCTATTTGCTTTTTTTTTTTTTAGGCAACTCTCTACAAATGTAATTGGGGCAAAGGTTAGCCCCTCTCTCTTAGCCAATAGTCCAAGTTTATTTCAAGTTTTTTTTTTTTTTTTTTGTGTACATTTTTGTTTTCTTGTGAGTATTTTTTTTCTATTTGACTTTTTTTTTATTTTTATATTTACTAATTGATAATAAAAATATAAGTGTTTACCTATCTTTATTTTGGATTTGTGTAGCTTCTATGTCTGTAAGACTTTTTTTATCGTTCATATTGTTTTTATTACTTTTTGATATATATAAATTGATAATACAATTACAAGTCTTTCACATGATAAGGCATCTTATATTATTCATTGTGATTTGAGCATTACATAGGAGATTAAACACAAATATAAAATAAATATATTAAATTAGACAATTATAATCCAATAACACAGATCCAAAAACCTAACAACTACCAAGCACACAAATCCCAACAACTGATACAAGAAATAGCCCAAAATAAAAGGAAATAAACATTACATATAATCTTCATAATAGAGAAGAGGCAATTAATCTTTGTCTGTGACATGAATTAATCACCCTACACTTCTGAATATGAATAAAAAAAGAGTCATGTTAGAGGCTCCAAAAATTCTACCAAAGTGTCTATCAAATGTCTCACATGGGTGTGAGACCATACAATGTGGGTCTCATGTAGGTTCCACACCCATGTAAGATATTTGATAAAAAATTTTGGAATTTCTAACATTTTTTATAAAAAAATAATCAACTGAACTAATATCTCATATGTTGAGTTCCTTGCATTGTTGGCCGTACCAATGTCCCATTTTTTTTTTCCAATTATTTTTAAATGCAAAGTTTCTCATATGGGAATTTATGTATTTCTTTTCAGTATTATTTACACAATCTATCTATACAAATAAATTTATAATAGCGAGATTGTTCATCCATGTTGATGTTTGTACTGAATATTGATTAGTCTAAAAAAATTATAACTTTTGAAATGTAATAAAAATTATTAATATAGGTGATGTCAGTGTTGAACATTAATTGGTTTAAGTCTTCAAATATATATGTTAATTATTAATATAATACATAAGGAAAGATTGAGACACACAAAATAAATTTCATGATTTTATCCCCAATGACTTGATAAATTATATGTAAAAATTTTATTTGTTAGTAATTTAACTACATAAGATCAAATTTTCTTACCATATCATTTGGTGTGTTCAGCCATTTTTTTCTCTCTCTCTCTCTCTCTCCCTCTCTCTCTCTATCTGTTTGAGAGTTTGTTGGTTGAGTTCTCCTCAACTAGATTTAGGAGGGTGCAGCACATGATTGGGTGGCCCTTCTTATGTCAACCTAGTTGGGATGAGTAGGTTTTACTATGATGCTTATAGTACTTTTTTTTTTGTCTATCTTTGTTGATGTAAGATGTAAAGGATTTTATCCTTAGTGCTAATTCAATAAAATTCATTTTGGCTGATAAAAAAAATAAAAATAAATTATGAGACTTAATATTCTCAATATGTAAGTATAATTTCTTAATAAATAATATGTTTACTACTTTTGATGTCAATTGAAATTATTTATACTCAAAGTTGTATTTGAATATGAAATTTGTAAAGAAATTTATGGTGAAAAAAAGGAAAATGTGAAGCTCCATTTCCATTTTTTACATTTTCCTCACACTTTTGTTTTTCTCAATAAATTCTTACTCAAATTTTAGATTCAAACACAATCTAAATAAATAATTACTCATAATTTTTTTATATGTAATATTTATTTAGGAAACACCAAAAAAAAAAAAAAGTATCTCAGTCCAAGGGGTTTCTTTCATTAGAGTTTGAAGACAATGGTAAAAATCTACAAACATATATAAATTTGTCCATGTATAGCATGGGTATTATGCTAATTTATTATATAGACTAGTAGAGGTGCATGTGTGTTGCACGTGATAAATTTCACATATTATCTATACTTTTATATTAATGTTTAAGCATTAGAATTTTGAAAGTAAATCAAAACTAATCACAAAAAATAATTGTAGTTCATATCACATGGTTGTAGGGTCGGAGGCAAAGCAAGGCCAGGGGGATCACGTGCCCCCCTCAATTTTGAACCCCTTCTTTTTCTTTTTGTGTTGTTCTCATATATAAAATGTATTCTTTCTTTTCTTAACTTCTTTGGTTAAGGGTTTATTGTATTGTTCACAACAAGTAATTATTTGATACTTTGGAAGTACTATGTGATATTGTTTATGTAGTAGCTTAAATCAATAGTGTAGCCAAAAATTTTATAGATTGAATATAATGAACTCATTATTTTCAAGTAGTTGACAGACCACTTAGTGTGATTTGTGATTCTCTGTGGGTGTTGATTTCCGACCACACAACCAAACGAGGAACTCAGTTGGAAAGCACCGGTAAAATAGATTAAGCCCAACAACCTGCATAAGAAGATGAGAATCCAGCGGTGGTTCATCCACCCGGGGCACTCCGACGATCAAGTCAGTAATCAATATCTCTCAAAGATAGCAAATAAATACTCAATGCATAAGTAAGAGCATCACAAATAAAAGCCTACCTTAGACCCACGGGGGTGCCTCACTTTTATAACCAACACTGGTCCCATCAGAAGTCTCACTTCAGTGGACTCAGGCTCAATGCTCATCATGGACCCTTATCTAGATAGAGCTATAAACTCTTCTTGAGCCTTATCTTTATCCAGAATGAAGCCCTCCCTTGTTCTAGGACTCTTGTCCTTTATCTGTTTATCTCGGATTTCGGTATCTTCGCAGATAACCTCAGCCTAGCCGAGATCATCTCGGCAACGTGACCAGGCCATGTGGCACCTCGGCTGACACTTCGACGTCACCTTAGCCACGTGTTGTTATCCATAAAATACTCCTCTACAATTGCCCTCTAGGTTCTATTACCTCGGCAACCTGAGGTGATGGGACCTACATCGTTTCTTCATATAGAATGTCAGCTAAAATTTCATTCCTTCTCCACGACTAAGACTATTACTCTTCGGTTTCAAGTACCCAAGACTCAACTGTCCACTTCCATCAAGGATCAAGAACCAAGAACCTTGTTCTTTAAACATGTAACAACCCCGACCCATGATTAACGTTAATTTATGATTTCATGTGCCTAATAAGTTATTAAGATCAAATTTTGGATTTATTGAATATGTGTTGCATTATTTGTGTTTTTATCTGTTTATTGTAGGAATTTCTGATTGAGATTCTACTATATTTTGCGAATTGAAGGCCTTATCGACATTTGATTCAGAAATTGACTTGGTATATGTGTTATGTAGAATTTATAGAATTTTATGGTAGGTTTAATTGAAATTCGATTTGGAACGATTAAATTAGAATAATTAATGGCAATGTGATTAACCTAAGTTAATTTTAATTAAGCCACTTTAATTAAGCCTATAAAAGGCTACATTGACTTCCTTGTTTTACTTTACACCCTCATTTTATGCTCCTTGAGCTCATAAACGTGAGAGAAATAGAGAATTAGAGAGTGAGAGTTGATCTCAAGAAGCAAATGGAGGAATTGCTAGGAACTTAAAGGGGAATTGGAGAATTGAGCTAGGATTCACCAAGAGTTCAAAGAATTGAGGATTTTAGGTAAGAAACCAAGCCTTTAGTCTTGAAGTTGAGTTGATTCATTCATGAATTCAAGTGAATTGAGCTATGAGGTGTAAGAATTAAGCTTAGGATGTAGGAAGGAAGATCAATTCATACATGCATGTACATTTCATTACATTTGGAGCATGTTTGCTAGGAAATTCTCTCATGCATGTCATAAATTGAGCTTAGTTGTAGAATTCATCATGTTTTACATCCTCTCATTTCATTTGATCATGATTTGGAAACTTGAAGCTCAAATTATTGCATGCATGTCATGATTTTGGAACATTCATAAAGTTTAAGTTGAATTTGTGATCAATTGGCATGCTTTTGGGTCTTGATTTCATGAAATGATCTTTAAAGCATGCTGTTTTGTGAGTTTCTAAATATTTTCTAGAATTTTGGCCCAAAATGATGAGTTTTGAAGTGTTGAATTCAAGTTTTGAACTTTGGGAACAAATCTAGAAAACCCAGAATTTTGCTTCCACGCTCGAGCGAAGGTTTCCATGCTGGAGCGACCACTTTCATTTTCACATTCCCGCTCAAGCGACAAAAGGGTGGCTCGAGCATAAATTTCATGCTCTTAGAAGTTTGCGTGTTTTGCAGTCCGCTCGAGCAACAAGAGTTGTGCTCGAGCGAGGACTTGAGTGTCACGCTCGAGTGAGCATCGAGCTACCGTCAAGCGGAAATTGCATGCAACCAGAACTTTTTCATACTTTGCAGACCGCTCGAGCGAAGGAGTGTGTGCTCGAGCGACCACTCATATTTGGCATGTCTGCTCGAGCGAAGAAAGCTATGCTCGAGCGAGACTCCTGTTTCAGCAAATTTTTGTCAGGTGTTTCAAGTGCACCTGAGCATCCTCATTCCATCCTAGGCACTCATAGGCCATGACTAAGACCCCATAATGAGGTTAAAGGCTAGAAACACACTAAGAACAAATGAAATAAGTTATGTACAATCCGAGCGTGTGTTTCAATGTATGAATCTACCATGTTGTGTAGGTCACGCGCCTCAGGATAGGTGAATTGCCCACCTTGTCATGTTAGTCGTTCAAGTGATCATGTTTTTGAGGTTCAATCCTGGCCATCGGTTAGCGTTGACCTCTTGAATAGAACTTGCTCATGTTACCAATGGCAATTGAACGGATTTCTTTGTCCTCACGCGGCGACCGCTATCCAAAAGAGCGGAGGTGATTTGTATGCATATGTGGAACCATTTTATTACACTAGCAAGTTCAAAGCTTGCTATGCTGAGTCCGTTTATCCAAAACCAACTGTTGAGAAACCTCTTATAGCTATGGATGATCTTGTTGTCCTTCCTCCAATTTGTAAGAAGCCACCTGGTAGGCCAAGGAAGAATAGGATTTCATCTAGGGGTGAGAAGATAAGACGAGTACAGTGTGGTAGATGCGAGAAGTACGGTCATAATAGGAAGACTTGCAATGAGACATTGCCATGAAAGACATTATTGATTTTGTAATAGAAGTATGAAAATAATGCAGTTCTTCTGCAATAAATAGTCCATAGCAATAATAGTAGTCTTTTAGACTAGATTTATAAGGAGACATTACAATAAAAGACATTTTTACTATGTTCTTGAATGGTTGTCTGTTCAAGTTTCTGATTTTCTTTGTGGTTGAGTTTGACATTTTAATATATTTTTTAAATGTGGTTGAATAAGTTTCATGTAAATGAACTTATAATGAAGTTTGTTCAGTAGGTGTGAAGGTTTGAAATGGCTGTGCTCAGCCTATGCTTTCAAAGTAAAATTTTTCAGTATTTCAGAGTAAACTTTTACTTTATTGCAGAGTAAAATTTTATTTTTTCGAGAGTAAAACATTGCCTTTATTCACATGAAAGTAAAACTTTACTGCCTTTCAAAGTAAAAATTTATTATGTTGTTGAATGGTTCTCTATGGGTGTGATGAGCTTGTGGTTTTACAGTAAAATTTTACTTTATTTCAGAGTAAAATGTTACTTTTAGATTAAAATTTTACCTTATTTCAGGGTAAAATTTTACTTTTATGCAGAGTAACATTTTACTTTTAGATTCAGAGTCTAACATTTTACTCGTTTTTCAGAGTAAAATTTTACTTTTATACAGAGATAAATATAACTTTTAGATTCAGAGTGTAACATTTTACTCGTTTTTCAGAGTAAAATTTTTTACTTTTATACAGAGTAAAATTTTACTTTTAGATTCAGAGTGTAACATTTTACTCTTCTTTCAGAGTAAAATTTTACTTATGTACAGAGTAAAATTTTACTTTTAGATTCAGAGTAACATTTTATTCTTATCAGAGAGTAAAGTTTTACCTTTATGCAGAGTAAAATTTTACTTTTAGATTTAGAGTGTAACAATTTACTCATATTTCATATTTCAGAGTAAAGTAAAATTTTACTTTTATGTAGAGTAAAATTTTACTTTATTTCAGACAGTATGTTAGCCCCTTAGAAAAACATTTCCAACTTGCACCAAAATTTACCACAATACACAAATTCCCCTGATGATCATCATGCAATCTTTGTGTAAAAATAATCTAACAACACAACTACATATATTATCAAAGATACACAAGTATAACCTGTATCATTGTATTCTATCCATAACAACGTTCATTCCCAGTCAAAACAATATCCTGCTATAATAATGTATTAATCACCAAACCACAGTAAAATTTACTAGAACAATAGACATAGCATGTACTATCTAATACCCTTTTTAGTATTCTTTCACTTACAATTACTTTTTCACCATTCTTTCATTTACAAAATCCAAAATTACATACATCATTCACAGTAGTTCTCCAAAAAGTTGTCCACATTGTCATCCTTGAGGTCTTAGCTCTAGCCCATTTTCTTTTTGAGGTTGAATTCTTCCTCGGTCTATGCTTTTGGATAATCATTCAAAAATTGATGTACTATTGACGCTCGGAAATTGTTAATTTCATCCTCTTCCATAGAATTTGCTATAGGCTCATCTCTTATGATTTGGCGCATGATATAACATATAATAATTCCGCAATCAACACTGTTAATAAAAATCAAGATCTTGTTAGATTTAGTCAAATTTGAAAACTACCAATTCAAGCATGTAGTAGTAGCGTGAAATACTTACGATGTTGGGCGTTGTTGTGGACTATCTTTCACCGAAACCAAGTTTGCAAACTTTCTTCTACCTCTCTTCGTTTTGTTGGCCACCTTGTTCTCCACAGATGTTATCTAACATCATTGGATAAGTGTTTGGTCACGTTTAAATACAAGAATAAGACACAGTAAAAAATTGCTATTAATATGATGCAAAGCACTTACAATCTTTTTTGCATCATTAAGTTAAGGATCCTCTCTGTTGTCTCTTGGCCTTAAAGAATTGTAATGTCTCCACTCATCAAATTCAGTGTCAAATACAAGAAGTGTCCAGTGGTAGGGTTTTTCTTCCTTCTTGTTCCCATTGGAGTTCATGCACAGGTGAAGGTATATGTATCCACTCAAATCTTCTTCAAGCACTTCATCAATTAAATGATTTCTCAAATCTCCATGACCCCATTTCACTAATGACTGCATTTAATCATATAAGAGTGTCATGTCTCAAGTTGTGTTGGTGACACACTGTATGAGCTGTCAATCTTTGGCAAACCAAATAGTAAAAATTAACTCCAAAATACAATACAATGTTACACTAAACCACAGTAAAATTTTATCAATTCAAACTAAATACAAATTAATGGCTTACCCAACAAAGGCTTGAGAAAAAGAATGACTTATTCTTTTTTGGCTTCTTTGCTTGTTGCTCAATCTGAAGCATTTCTACAAAGCTGTCAATGACCTACAAAAACAAAAATCAATTAAATATATGTTAATAAAATGAACTATTTTTAGTTATTGAAGTGAACACTAGTCATTGAAAATTGTATGGCCATTTATATTATTTGCAGTATCACCATCTCTCAGAATTGCATCCACATCATGCAATGTAACATATACTCCATTTCCTGTGCCGGACCATATAATTGTACTAATCATAAGGTAAAAACAATGTTGATTAACACATTGCAGGTTGATAACTGTAAAAATCTGTTGTTTGATAAAATTAAAATGGTCTTACTATGTGGTTTCCAAATTGTAAAACTTGCTCAGTAGACACTTATCATTCTCATCAAGCAATTTGCATATTGCAGCGTTATCTGGAAACAAAACCCTTCCAACTAGGCAAGTTGTTAGGCAAGTTGTCAACACAAATCACTGCATTTGATATCACTTCAATTGCTTGTTTTGTGGTCTTTTTTTCTTTGCCTCTCTTGGCTCACATTCAAAATCAGACATCTCTTTTTTCTTCCTCGCCTTGATTTTGATTTTCTTGACCATTGATGTTTGCAATGGCTCTATGACTATAGGTGTTTCTTTCAATGTAGTTTGAATCCTAAAGTTTTGCTCTTGTTTTACTCCTTTAGCATGTGGCATTTCTTTATAAGCAAAAGCTTGGGTAGCCGCATGAACTGCATTTTCTTCAATCTGTTCAACCAACTATTTATTTTTAGATTCGAGTACTTCAAACTCCTTTCTCAATTTCTCCATCTCTTTCTCTGTGTTGCTCATCTTTTCCATCATTTCTTTTATTTTTGCCGCTTGATCCTCTTGTATTTTTTGCATTGTTTCCCTTATTTTATTCAGTTCTTTAACCAATGCCATATTCTCACCTTTCAGCCTCTTGTTTTCTTTTTGAACTTGTTCTAATTTCCCAAGATCAATGAAGTCCTTCAAAGGTTGATCATCTTCTAAAGCTTCAGCTACATGATCTTTATCTTCTTTAGTCTCCAAATTTTCCTCTATGTCTAATGCATCTTCTTCCTCATCATTGCGAATGAGTTCCATTTCTTCTCTGGAAATGGGCTTCAGTTCATTGTGATTTACCTGCATTTGAAAAATAGAAAAAGAAAAGAAGTCAGCAATGAAGCAAACTTTAACCACTAGAGTAAAATTTTACTCTGTTTCAAAGTAAAAGTTTACTCTGATTGTAAGCAAACTTTTACTCTAATTTAAAGTAAAGTTTTACTCTGATTGTAAGTAAAAGTTTACTCTTATTGTAAATAAACTTTTACTCTGTTCAAGAGTAAGTAAAATTTTACTCTGATTGTAAGTAAAAAGTTTACTCTGATTTTAAGTAAACTTTTACTCTGTTCAAGAGTAAGTAAAATTTTACTCTGTTTCAAAGTAAAAATTTACTCTGACTGTAAGTAAAAGTTTACTCTTATTGTATGTAAACGTTTACTCTGATTTAAAGTAAACTTTTACTCTGTTCAAGAGTAAGTAAAATTTTACTCTGTTTCAAAGTAAAAGTTTACTCTGATTGTAAATAAACTTTTACTCTGATTTTAAGTAAAATTTTACTCTGTTCAAGAGTAAGTAAAATTTTACTCTGTTTCAAAGTAAAAGTTTACTCTGACTGTAAGTAAACTTTTACTCTGTTCAAGAGTAAGATTTTATTATGTAAGTATAATTTTAAGCAAAGTGAACCAGTAAGGCTAAGTTTGGAAATATGATATCTCTTGGGGCTTTAGTGTTTGCAATGACCTCTTCATTAGCTTTTTCCTCAACGTTGATAAGTTCCATTGAAGGAGCCTTAGACACAAATTTTTTCCTTGAGGTTGAATGAGGGTAGTATGCTCGCATAACCAGTACTATAAAATAAAAAATCAAAATTAGTTAATTCTCTAAAGATAGATTGCGTAATATTTCAAGTAGTTCAATTTACTTACCAAAAGAATAAGTACACATCCAGTTACATTTTTAGGACTTCTTAATGAAGAATGGATTGAAGTAGTCAACGAGGATGCAACTGCAATCAACCATGCATATAAATTCATCATTTCCAAATCTTCTACAAGGGCAACAAAAGCCCATCCAACTGTTAGACCAGTTGTTGGTAATAGCAAAGTTGCCACAACAAATAAACACATTATTCGTGCAACATCCTCAACATCAATTGTCGTTGTGCCTTCCAATGCATCTCCTAATGCCTCTCGTAAACTCTTTACGGATATTTTTGACATATTACAAAACCTTTTCTACATAAAAGGTGATTCTTGTTTCTTCTCATATGAGACATCTACTTTTTTCGTTCTCGATTTTATCCCAAAAATCAAAGTAACGTCACTGTCCCGTATGTCACACGTTTTCTCCCCAAGCTTAAATCCTTTCGCATGAAAGTCATAAGATTTGATCACATCCATGACATTATCGTCAACTTTCTTGACCTTCTTTAACACCACATCATCTTTCTTCCAAAAAGATTTAAACAACATCCCAAAAGGTGTTCTCTCAAGGGCAGTAATGTGTCTTTTAGTGAACCTTGTGTCTCACATTAGGTTTATCAATGAAACAACATTTAACCTATATTGTTTCACATAGTTCTCCCTCCCCCGTACTCCATGTACAATATTCAACTTTGAAGGTTATGTTGTTGAAGGCATTGGATTACTTTCATTGCAGCCTTCATCATCACTAATATTGGATTGAACTTCTTTACTACTTTTGCTCTTTTTTTTAGGGACTTTCTTCTTTTGTATAACCATTGGTGGAACTTCAAAATCATCATCATCACCACATTTGCTTCTTGTAACAACCATTTTAAAACACTAAAAAGTTTCCCTATATCAACAGTGTAACATTTTACTTTAAACAACAAAGTGACAAAACAAATAAGCACTAAAGAAAATGCACAAGCATTGTAATGGGACAGTAAAGTTTTACTCTGTTTGGTAATAAACTTTACTTTTATTAAAAGTAAAATTTTACTTTGATTGGAAGTAAAATTCTACTCTGATTAAAAGTAAAATTTTACTCTGAACAATATATCCTTGGAAATAAACAAAAAACACATACAAAATTTATAGAACCAAGAATCAAGAAAACATTGTCTCAATTTTGACTATACGCAACACAGTTCTGAAATTAACATGTACAATTCACATTCAAACCAAAATCAGAGAAATGGCGAAACTACAATCGCATTCACATACATAAATAGATACATATATATATATATTCATATACAAATTGATATGCACATTTATGTAATGAGCAAAGGCTAAAGTTAAAGTAAAATTTTGCTCTGTATATAAGTAAAACTTTACTCTCATTGTAAGTAAAATTTTACTCTAGTTGGAAGTAAAATTTTATTTTGAAAAATTCATAAAGCAAGTGAATTTGAAAGCATTGAAATTGCAGGACCAAAACACTACAGAAATCAAAGCAATGAAATTGAAGCAAAACTGCATACACCGTTCCGAAATACCTAAATTAGTTTTCAAAATTTTTAAACCTTAACATTCTCACATGATTTAGTAATTTAAAGTATTTTAAGATAGTGATAAAAATTTTAGAACATATGATCCTTCGTGTAACCCAAAATCCCAAACTCTACTCACCCTAATGCAACAATGAAAAAAAGAAAAAGAAAAAAACAAGTGTATTAAAATCACTGACCTCTGTATTTTGTTAGAATAACATTTTGTTATAAATCAAACAACAATTTTCAGCAGCACTGATTCAACACACACATTACCAAAGGTAATCCCACCCCATACCATGCCAACGTAATCTCATACACCACTCCCAAAATGAAAACAAACCCAGACAGCCTTCATAATATCGAAAAACTAGCAAAAAGGGGAAAAAATCACCTGCAAAATGTGTGTCCAATAGAGAGAGTAAAGCGTAATGCGGAGCTCGATTCGAGCGCAAGCGACGAACTTGTAACGTTGCAGGGGTAGAAAGACGAAGTAGCTCTAGAGAGCGAAAGTAATGAGACTCAAAGAAGGGTTTCAATTGATGCTAGGGTTTTTGAATGATGATATTCAGAGGAGGGTTTTCAATCGATGAAACATAGTGAGGGGAGAGAAACGGTGCAATTGTTTCATATTTCCCCACTTATACGGAAGGGCAGTTCTGTAACGCCCTCAAAATAATACATAAAACCCATCATTTTAGACATGCTGTGATATACGAAATTCAACACTTTTCCATTTCATCAGAGTAGTTCTTACAACAGTATTACATGTTAACAACAAAAGCAAATGCCCTACGGGCTTATAGCTTTCCAAGTCAACACTTGGTTACACAAAAGAAGAGTACTAACTCTATACAAAATAAGCTCTTGGCTTGATGTACATGTAATACAAACAAAATGATCAAAAAGAGTCTTCAACTCCCATATCCATCCAAGCTATGTCCTTGGAGGTGGCATGCTACCTGTACCTAAAAATAATGTCCCATATAGGGTGAGCCAATGCCGAGTAGAGATATGCTAAACACAGTATGAGCAATGACTAAGACATTAGCAATTGATAAATGTTTAATTCCCATAAATCAATTCATACCTCATTTTTATTACATGACAACTGTGTCCATGTTTTCTTTCCTTTTTCCATTTCTTATTACATTCTCAACTCATGACTATGGCTCAGAACCTGGCCCACAATTTAATAGTAATTTATACTAAACATTTCCCATTTCATAATAGATAAGCATACTAGCTATATCGACATTCCAACAGATAAGCATACGAGCTATATCACCACTTCGACAGATAAGCCTATGAGCTATATCCACACTTCAACAGATAAGCATAAGAGTTATATCAATACTTCCATATATAAGCATATGAGCTATATCAACACATTAACTGACAAGCATATGAGCTGTATCAGTGGAGTCCATCCCCTATCTCCTCCCAAACAACATCTGGTTTAGAGGTCCATCCCCTATCTTCTCCTAAACCATGGAGTACATCCCCTATCTCCTCCCACACACACAACGTATATACACATAGGTCATATACTTAATCAATCAATACATAACGTTAATGTATTCTATCAACCGTCATACTTTATGACATATCCAATTAATTAGTTTTAGTTTGCCTAATCATTATACATTGTCTACAACAATCATCACTACCCTCCACCGGTAGCCCAAAGCAATTATTTCTAAACAGATAATAAAAGCTCCAACAGATAAAATATCAATGTTTTCAAAAGTGAGCGATTTATAAATCCAACTCCGCCATATTACCATATAATGAGCCAATTTCATTATTTCCAACTCAATTCTGAATAACAACATTTTCCCCAAATTAATTATATCAATTAATTTACACAATAAATTAGGGCTTTTCCCCCCCCCCCCTAACTCTTAATATTAACCCATAGGTTCAAATATCAACAACCAACAACCATAACCTCATTTTGAAACCCAAAATACGTATTTAAGAATCAAAATAACAAAACTCTCCTTTAAACATTTTGAAACCCTATGTCCCAAAATTTCCCAACTTCAACACTTTATCAAAACAACCAAAAATCTATGTCAAAGACCATAAAAGTGAGTAGGAATCCCTACCTCAAATTTCGGAGCCCAAGGAAGAAGATGAAGAAAACCAAAATGCTCCAAACTCCAAGATCCACGGATCAAAACGAACCCCTCGACGATCAACACGACTTTTACAAAGGCCAAAGGAAAGGAAAACACTCTAACTAGATCAAACCCTAGAGAGAAGGGAGTTTCTAGAGAGAGAGGCTCTCAAAAAACGTTTTTTGGAAAGTAAGAGAGAGAGGAAGTGTAGAAATTGATTCAAAAATGCCCAGCTGCCCTCTGTTATACGACATTCCCGCTCGAGCTGAAAACACAACGCTCGAGCGTCAAGAACAAAAAAACTAGGTCCGCTCGAGCGCAAAAAGGAACGCTCGAGCGCCAAGACACAAGAATAAAGTACATCTGCTCGAGCGCGAAAACCAGTCCGCTCGAGCGTAGATTTCCCCCTCCCAGAACTTGCACCAAAGATGTACTACCCGCTCGAGCGCCAACAATCCCACTCGAGCGCGACCCGCTCGAGCGTAGAAATCACCCCTGCAGAAGTTTTGCAGAGCTCGAAAATACTGGGAGTGTGCAATCTCCGGTCAAGCGCTAGAAGACCCGCTCGAGCGGAACGACCAAAAACCTGGCAACAAGATTTTAGACCAAGGCTCAACCCACCTGCTCGAAACAAGACCAACACATCCTAAAACTCAAACAAAAGGAATTAAAGGACGGCAACAAGGTAGACACAACTACCAACTCCACGGAACCAAAGTCCGGAATACAACAAATACAGAAAGGGAAAACCGGGATCACTATAACCTCCCCCTCTTAAAGAATTTCGTCCCCGAAATTAAATACAAGTTTTAAAAAACAAGATTTTCTCAATTCCCAACATTATTACACTGTGAAATTTAACAACTTGTCCCATTACCGGTCATTCCATCTCTATTCAAGAGGCAATTCATCACATATGTCAATATGTATTAACAACATGCTTTTCTCGAAATTTAACAATTTCTACATACATGGTTCACAATTCTATATCATATTCAACATTTGTGATAGATCTTCACTTCTACAATACATTCAACATACACAATGTTATAACAAACTTCCATTTCAAGGCAAGTTCTACAATACTTCCATAAATCAAAACATTCACAATGTTTTACAACTTAAGACATATATAATGTTCTTAAAGTTCACTATTATTACAACATTATCAATGCATAGTTACACAGCAACAAAACAAGTCCGGATATTTTTCACGGACTTCCAACTCACGTTCCCAAGTGGCTTCCTCCACTCCGTGATGTCTCCACAAAACCTTTACCAAGGGAATGGTCTTGCCACGTAGGACTTGATCCCGCCTGTCTAGGACCCGAACTGGTCTCTCCTCATACGAGACATCCCTTATCTACCTTTAAGTCGGTCCCAATCTAACACATGGGATGGATCTGGCTCATATTTCCGAAGCATACTAACATGAAAGACGTCATGAACCCCGAACAACTGTTGTGGCAAAGCCAAACGGTAAGCAACTTCCCCAATCTCTTAAGGATCTCGAAGGGACCGATAAACCGAGGGAATAACTTCCCACTCTTCCCAAACCTCATCAAACCTCGCCCAGGTGATATTTTCAAGAAAACATGATCACCTACCTCAAACGCCAAAGGCCCTCTTCCTACGGTCGGCATAACTCTTTTGGTGACTCTGGGTTGCAACAAGCCTCCTACGGATAAGCTCAACTTTCTCCGTCGTCTCCCTAACCAACTTCGGGCCCAACAAAGGTGCATCACCCACCTCAGCCCAACAAACTGGAGACCTACGCGGTCGGCCATACAAGCCTCAAAACGGTGCCATACCGATACTAGACTGGAAACTGTTGTTATAGGCAAACTCCACAAAGGGCAAGTGCCTCTCCCACGTCCCACTAAAGTCAAGGACACAACCTCGAAGCATATCCTCAAGGATCTGAATACTACGCTCGGACTGCCCGTCAGTCTGAGGATGGTAAGCTGTATTAAAGGTCAACTTAGTGCCTAAGGCACTCTGCAAACTCTGCCACAACCTAGCAGTAAAACGAGGATCTCTATCTGAGACGATCGTCACTGGGACCCCGTGCAACCTCACTATGTCCCGAATATACAAGTCGGCGAGATAATCTACCGAATCTCTCACGCGCATAGGGATAAAGTGCGCCGACTTAGTCAACCGGTCTACAACCACCCAAATAGCATCACTACCCCGCTGAGTCCTCGGAAGACCTACAACGAAGTCCATAGAGACATGCTCCCACTTCCACTCGGCAATAGGCAAGGGTTGCAAACAAACCCGCTGGCCTCTGATGCTCGACCTTCACTTGCTGACAAGTAAGACACTTAGACACGAAGACTACCACATCTCTCTTCATTCCCCGCCACCAAAACTGGCGCCCCAAATCCCGATACATCTTAGTGCCTCCCGGATGCACCGCAAGGCGCGAATGGTGAAACTCTCGGAGTACTTCCTCTCGGCAAGACTCGGGCACAAATAAATGGTCCCGGTATCTCACGACTCTAGTCGGGATACTCAGCCAAACCCTTCTCAACCTTCCCACTGGAGATCTTCTCTCGGAGGGATTCTACCTCAAGGTCACCTCTCTGTGCCTCTAACACTCGAGTCACAAGTGTAGGCTGTGCAACTACAGAAAACAAGGCCACAGCCTCAACAGATTCGCCCAGGAAGCAAATCAAACTCGCTCAGTGCAGCCAACATCTCCATTCCCAGATGGCTATACAGGCTACATCACTAATGGACTTCCTAATAAAGGGCATCGGCCACAATATTGGCCTTTCCCAGGTGATAGTGCAACTCAAAATCATAGTCCTCAATGAACTCCATCCACCTTCTCTGCTCAAGTTTAGGTCTCTCTGTGTAAACAGATACTTCAAACTTTTATGGTCCGAGAATACCTCGAACCTCTCACCATAAAGGTAGTGCCTCCAATCTTCAAGGCGAAGATCACTGCCGCTAAACTCTAGGTCATGTGTAGGGTAGTTTTTCTCGTGTATTTTCAACTGACGTAAGCCATAAGCTACCACTTTCCCCTCTTGCATCAACACACAACCCAAGCCCTCTCATGAGGCATCACAGTAAACTGCATAACCCAAACCTCTCTCCGGAATAATCAACACCGGAACGGTGGTCAATCTAACTTTCAACTCCTGGAATGACTTTTCACAAGTCTCACTCCACACAAACTTGACCCCTTTCCGCGTCAACCTAGTCAACGGCGAAGCTAGCCTGGAGAAATCCTTCACAAACCGGCGGTAATACCCAGCTAATCCCAGAAAACTGCGGATCTCAAAAACGCTCTTAGGTTGTGCCCAGTCTTGCACTACCTCAGTCTTGGATGTATCAACTGACACCCCTTCCCCGGATACCACACGGCCTAAGAAATTGACTTCTCCTAGCCAGAACTCACATTTCCCAAACTTGGCATACAGCCTATGGGCTCTAAGCAACTCAAGTACCACTCTCAAGTGTTCCTCGTGCTCCTCCTCCAAAGGCAAATAGATAAGGATGTCGTCCACAAAGACGGACCACAAAGCGATCCAAGAATTCCCAGAAGATCCGATCATCAAGTCCATAAAGACTTGCCGGTGCGTTGGTAAGCCCAAATGGCATCACCAAAAACTCATAATGGCCATACCGCGTACGGAATGCCGTCTTTGGAATATCCTCCTCCCTAACCCTCAACTGGTGGTAACCCGATCTCAAATCTATCTTAGAGAAACAATGAGAACCCTTCAACTGGTCAAACAGATCATCTATACGGGGCATAAGGTACTTATTCTTAACTGTAGCCCGATTCAACTTCCGGTAGTCGATACACAATCTCAAGGCACCATCTTTCTTCTTAGCAAAGAGGGCCGGTGCTCTCCACGGCGAAACACTAGGGCGAACAAAACCCTTATCTAGCAATTCCTGGAGCTGAATCTTCAACTCACTCAACTTGGCTGGGGCAAATCGATAAGGTGCCATAGAAATCGGCGCCGTGCCGGGCACTAGATCAATAGAGAACTCTATCTCTCGGTGAGGTGGCAAACTAACAAGGTCCTCGGGAAAAACATCCGAATACTCACAAACTACCCTTGGCAACACAATCTGGGTCTCATCACACTCACCCATCATGAAGCTAACAAGTAGACCACTAAGCTCACTCCGCCCTCGCGGATCATACATCGGTGGCAACACACTACCAACCCGATCCCCCAAGAAATGGAAACACTCCCCGCTCAAGGTACAAACGGTAACCCTCTGGCGGTAGCAATCGATAACTGCCCGGTATGACGATAACCAGTCCATACCCAAAATAACATCAAAACCTCTCATTGGCATAACAACAAAGGGAAGCCTACGATCGGCGACCTCTATATCACAACCTCTACATCCGTGTTTCAAAATCAATTCGCTCCTAATAGGCGATACAACACATAAGGGAGATGCTAATAATGCCAACTCCAACTCCAACACAGATGCAAATGCAGCAGACACAAAAGAATGGGACGCACCCGTATCAATCAATACACTAGCAACCGAATTGCAAAACAGAAAGGTACCTCTCACTACTGATGGAGCCGGTACTAAGTCCTGCACGATAACAGCATACACGCGCCCTGTAGGCCCATGATCCACCTGCTCACCTCTAGGAGCAAAAGACTGTTGCACAGACTGGGATGACAAAGCTCCCGGATTGGCCCTCGAGGCCTGCACACACTGAGTTGGTTGATAACTCTGCGTCTGCCTAGAACCAGACACTCCCGAAGTGGCACTCAACTGTGGGCAAAACCTCTTCAGGTACCCCGGCTGACCACACTGATAACAAGACAAAGGCTGGCCCCTGCCCTGACTCTGGCCCTAAGGTCTAGCTGAAGAAGAAGCAGCTCGCTGACCCCCTCCCTTCTGCGGGCAAACTGAAGACTTGTGACCCAGCTGGCCATATGCAAAACAAGTCAAGCCTCCCTGACTACCTCTCCCGGAGCCTGCACTCTGCACTGGAAAGGTCGATCTAGCGAAGCCACCCTGAGACTGCTGAGGGTTAAAACCCCTTTGTCTCCTGCCATCACCCTGACTATCTTGGCTCCTCTTGGAGCCTCTATGCTTCTCATCATCCTCCTCCTGCATCATAAGCTCCATATGAGCTGCAGCATCTACCAGGCGTCTATACTCTCGAATAAAAGACCCTCCAATCCTCAGCTTGAGTCCACGCCTCAACTTCCACTCAAACTCAAAACAACGGCGTTCCTCGGACGCCACAAGTTCAGGTGCAAACCTGGACAAACTGGTAAATGTAGCCTCAAACTCGGCCACTGACAAACCCTGCTGTTTAAGCTGGCAAAACTGCTCCCTCAGCTTCTCCCTAGCAGCTGAAGACAAAAACTTTTCCTGGAAAGCATTTACAAAAGCCTCCCATGCACCACCAACACTGCCCTTCTCGTACTTCCACCATTGACCTGCATCTCCCTTCAGTTGGAAGGATGCCAAGGTCACCTTTAAAGCCCCGTCCTCGATGCCAAGCATCTCGAACGTCTTCTCCATCTGTTCGAACCACTCGTCAGCCTTAAGTGGCTCTTTCAGATCCCCAACAAATTCGTCCTGGTTAGACCGGAAGAATTCCCTCTTCAAGAAAGAAGGCCCTGCCTCAGCAACCTGATTCTCAACTCTGAGAATACCCAAAGCTCCTGCTATCTCTCGGGCCAAGGCACCTATAGCCTGCTGACCCGCTGGCTCGGCCACATTGGCCTGACCAACTCCCTCCTGCATTGTCGGAACGTTATCCGGTAAAGGCACCTCCTGCCTCCTAGGCCTACCACGCCTACCACCTCATCCTAACATCCTATTAAAGGTAACAAAGACGTTAGCACATTCATAAATGTGCCGAAACTAAACACCCGCGTCCTAATGCATGGACAACTGTAATTCACTCCACGTAAGCACATAAACACATAAGCACTTACGAACTTCATTCCCGGATAATGATAGTCCCGAGGCGTTACTAGAGTTCCGGTTAGAAACAGCATTGATCAAGTGCTTTTCCAACAAGACTCACAGAAACCCAAGGATCCAATCAACATTCTAGAAATCAAATCCCATACCCAAGTAGTCACATAAGCATGTTATCACATAAGCATATAACATTACATCTAAGTCTCTAACAAGCGAGACAAACCCATTGTGATACTAATCACTTCCCACATACCCAAAGTATTCGAAGCCAGTACACTCTGATACCAAGTTGTAACGCCCTCAAAATAATACATAAAACCCATCATTTTAGACATGCTGTGATATAAGAAATTCAACACTTTTCCATTTCATCAGAGTAGTTCTTACAACAGTATTACATGTTAACAACAAAAGCAAATGCCCTACGGGCTTACAGCTTTCCAAGTCAACACTTGGTTACACAAAAGAAGAGTACTAACTCTATACAAAATAAGCCCTTGGCTTGATGTACATGTAATACAAACAAAATGATCAAAAAGAGTCTTCAACTCCCATATCCATCCAAGCTATGTCCTTGGAGGTGGCATGCTACCTGTACCTGAAAATAATGTCCCATATAGGGTGAGCCAACGCCCAGTAGAGATATGCTCAACACAGTATGAGCAATGACTAAGACATTAGCAATTGATAAATGTTTCATTCCCATAAATCAATTCATACCCCATTTTCATTACATAACAAATGTGTCCATGTTTTCTTTCCTTTTTCCATTTCTTATTACATTCTCAACTCATGACTATGGCTCAGAACCTGGCCCACAATTTAATAGTAATTTATACTAAACATTTCCCATTTCATAATAGATAAGCATACTAGCTATATCGACATTCCAACAGATAAGCATACAAGCTATATCACCACTTCGACAGATAAGCCTATGAGCTATATCAACACTTCAACAGATAAGTATAAGAGCTATATCAATACTTCCATAGATAAGCATATGAGCTATATCAACACATTAACTGACAAGCATATGAGCTGTATCAGCGGAGTCCATCCCCTATCTCCTCCCAAACAACATCCGGTTTAGAGGTCCATCCCCTATCTTCCCCTAAACCGTGGAGTACATCCTCTATCTCCTCCCACACACACAATGTATATACACATAGGTCATATACTCAATCAATCAATACATAACGTTAATGTATTCTATCGACCGTCACACTTTATGACATATCCAGTTAATTAGTTTTAGTTTGCCTAATCATCATGCATTGTCTACAACAATCATCACTATCCTCCACCGGTAGCCCAAAGGAATTATTTCTAAACAGATAAAATATCAATGTTTTCAAAAGTGAGCGATTTATAAATCTAACTCCGCCATATTACCATATAATGAGCCAATTTCATTATTTTCAACTCAATTCCGAATAACAACATTTTTCCCAAATTAATTATATCAATTAATTTACACAACAAATTAGGACTTTCCCCCCCCCCTAACTCTTAATATTAACCCATAGGTTCAAATATCAACAACCAACAACCATAACCTCATTTTGAAACCCAAAATACGTATTTAAGAATCAAAATAACAAAACTCTCCTTTAAACATTTTGAAACCCTAAGTCCCAAAATTTCCCAACTTCAACACTTTATCAAAACAACCAAAAATCTATGTCAAAGACCATAAAAGTGAGTAGGAATCCCTACCTCAAATTTCGGAGCCCAAGGAAGAAGATAAAGAAAACCAAAATGCTCCAAACTCCAAGATCCATGGATCAAAACGAAGCCCTCGACGATCAACACGACTTTTACAAAGGCCAAAGGGAAGGAAAACACTCTAACTAGATCAAACCCTAGAGAGAAGGGAGTTTCTAGAGAGAGAGGCTCTCAAAAAATATTTTTTGGAAAGTAAGAGAGAGAGAGGAAGTGTAGAAATTGATTCAAAAATGCCCAGCTGCCCTCTGTTATACGACATTCCCGCTCGAGCGGAAAACACAACGCTCGAGCGTCAAGAACAAAAAAACTAGGTCCGCTCGAGCGCAAGAAGGAACACTCGAGCGCTAAGACACAAGAATAAAGTACATCCGCTCAAGCGCGAAAACCAGTCCGCTCGAGCGTAGATTTCCCCCTCCCAGAACTTACACCAAAGATGTACTACCCGCTCGAGCGCCAACAATCCCGCTCGAGGGCGACCCGCTCGAGCGCAGGAAACCGATCGAGCGTAGAAATCACCCCTGCAGAAGTTTTGCAGAGCTCGAAAATACTAGGAGTGTGCAATCTTCGCTCGAGCGCTAGAAGACCCGCTCGAGCGGAACGACCAAAAACCTGGCAACAAGATTTTAGACCAAGGCTCAACCCACCTGCTCGAAACAAGACCAACACATCCTAAAACTCAAACAAAAGGAATTAAAGGATGGCAACAAGGTAGACACAACTACCAACTCCACGGAACCAAAGTCCGGAATACAACAAATACAGAAAGGGAAAACCGGGATCGCTATATTTCAGTCAGTTCATGATATTTTTTTAATTGAGGGGCTTTTGCGGCCATTATTTTACTCCGTGGGCTTCGCACAAAATAGGCCCAATGGGAGGGGCTTTTCACCAGGAATCCCTTTATTTATTTATTTATTTATTTTTTATTATCGGCCGAAAAAAAATAAATTTGTTGACTCCTTGACTCCATTCTCTTTTCACCATCGACAACCACCTTCCTCCTTTCACTCCATTTTTTTTCCAACACTAGCCGCAGCCACCACCTCCAACTGCATTTGTCACCCTACTTCTAGCATCTTCACCACCCGCTAATAATTATTATTTTTTATATAAAAATAAAGTGAATTGAAAGAAAATGGTAGCAAGGAAATTGAAGCTCCCCCAATCGACAATAATGTTTGTTGACAAAACTTGTGGTGGAGATCTCTTCCTACATATACCATTGACCTTATGTCATCACCTAAAGAACATAAAAACAAAAACAACCTCATCACTCATCAAAACTAACCCCCTCCCTCCTCCGCCTCAAAACAAAATGGTCTCTCACAAGGCTTCACCACGTACTGCTACATGCACAATGGCACAACACCACCACCATCTCCACCACCAAACCCCACTTAGCTTGGGATTTCAAAAGTTTTTAGCTTCTTTATTTTTATTTATGTGGGTTTATATTATTATTATTATTATTATTATTATTATTATCACGAAAACAAAAACACAAAGTGATGGAAAATGAAATTAAAAGCAAGGGCAACACCACAGCATGAGTACGTGTAACGTAAGGGCCACACCAACACAAATGATGTGTATCTCTGAGTTGTCTCACTTCTCACTCAGCTTAACTGTCTCCATAAAAGCCATCTCTTCTTGGTTTATCTCCAATTTGTCTCTTCCTAATCCTTATCCTAACCCCCTCCCTCCCTCCTCCCTTGACAACAAACAAAAAATAAAAGTAAGAAATAAAAAAAGGGCAGTGTTGGGGACCCCCAGTGGAAGGTGACCCCCAACACCCCCACCTCCATGTGGGGGCCTGCCAGACCAAGACTAAAAAAAAAAAAAAAATTTGGACCAATCACACCCCACTGGGGGCCCTGGGGGTCTGCCTCTTTTTCCATAAAAAAAGCTGTTATAAATAAGTCATTTATTTTTTAGAAATGTGTAGTAGATTTTTAGGGACAATCTCTAGTAATAGTTTACGACACAAAAAATAAAATAAAATAATAAATAATAATAATAATAATAATAATAATAATAATAATTTAAATAAATTTTGAGTTTCTAAAAACTTGGTGAGACCATTTCTAATAGTTACTTAAATCTACCATCAAATTTGAATTTGGTGAAAAATCACTCATTTTCCTACTCCAATGGTTTCATCAAATATCAAATCCAGAATTTCAATTTTCTTTCATCAAACTGAGCACTAATGTGTCTTTCATCAAATCACTGTTCATAGTCGTTTGATTTTCACTACTTGATGTCCCTCCGGATAACCACCTTAAGGCACAAATTTGTGAAAAACTTACACTAACCGGTCGACCCCTTAGTTGACCACCTTAAAGCAAAAATTTGTAAAAAATTTACACTGGCCGGTCTACTGGCCGGACATCCGCCCAGTCGTCTACCCGGTTGACCGATGTTCTGATGAAGCTTCAAAAACCTCTGTTGGAGCACTTGATATTAAATGAAACTTTTATTCAAATTTGATGAAAAATTTGATGCACCGTTGAAGATGCTCTGAGAAATGATTTCCGCTTATGTCTCTGTATTATTAATTTTCTGCTTGAAGAAAGATGCACTAAATAGGCCATGTATTTATGTTTGAATGTAAATTTTATTTAGTAAACAAAACAAGTAAAATTACTTAGGGAAAAAATCGGTTAAGTAAAAGTTGGGTGAGGGATGATTTTGACATTAACTTCCTAATTATTAATTTTTAACTGGAAAAAAGACACACTAAATAGACTATATAGATATGCTTGTATGTTTTGTTTAGTGCATCTTTTGAAAAATTGATTATTTAAAAATTAGATGAAAGATAATTTTGACTTACACTTTTTAATTATTAATTTTTAGTTTGAGAAAATATGTAGTAAAGAGGTCATATATATATATATGTAGATTTTATTAAGTGTAACTTTCGAAGCAAAATAACTTCGTAAGTTGAAAAAAAAATGATTATTTGAAAATTGAAAGTGATGATTTTAACTTTTACTTTTTTGATTATTAACTTTTAGTTTGAGAAAAGATGTATCAAACATGTATTATATATATACGTAGATTTGTTGATAAATATATATATATATATTTTTTGATTAACCAAAAGAACTTTATTGATGAGGAAAACCTTACAACAAAGGTACAAACACAACAATAAAGGAGAGAGAGGGGGGAATGATGCAAAAGCCATCATAGTGAAACGGCCCAATCCCAACAAAGTTGGCACTAAGGCGCTCACAAAATGACAGCACCATACCAAGACTTTGTTGGTGAGGAACTAACAGAGACACCAAACAGAACAACAAGATCAAAAACAAAACAACAGCTAAGGCACCAGATCAATAACCAAGGCACCAGATTAACAAACTGCACCAGTTTAGTAGATTCTACAGAGGCACCAGATTAACAAAATGCACCAGATTAGCAACTTCTCAAAATGCACCAGATTAGCAAATTCTACAAAGGCACCAGATTAGCAGCTTCTCATACAGCTTCACAAAATGCACCAGATTAGTAGCTTCTCATACAGCTTCACAAAATGCACCAGATTAGCATATTAACAGAGCAGACCCTCAGTGGAAAAACATCAAATGAAAACAAAAAACAAGATTTGCCCAACCATAAAGACCAGCAGACCCTCAACCCAGTATCCAATCCAGCAATCCAGCATCCAATCCAGTGTTACCCAATCCAGCAACCCAGCATCCGACAGACTCCAACACCAAAGTTGCAAAACTACAGAACTACAGAACTATAGAACTACAGAACCAAGCTGCAGTCAACAGAGCCAAGCTCTTCAGCAAATTACAGAACCAGCAGACACAAGGCAAGCAGACACAATCAGTAGCACAGAAGCAAACCAATCAGTACAAGGCAGAACTACAGCACTACAACCAACAGACCAAACAAAACTACAGAACCAGCAGACACAAGCAAGCAAACAGAATAATATCATAACAGAAGCTGGCCAAGCAAAAATACAATATCATGCCTTGAGTAAGAAAAACATGAAAGGTCAGATTTGGCCCACAAGGCCACCCTCCACTTGACAGAACCACTCAAATCCTGCAGATTAGGTATACACCCATTAAAAATACAATCATTCCTCATTTTCCATATAGACCAAAGCATAGCCAGCAGTACTAAATTCCAGAGTTGCCTGACAATCTTTTTGCATTTAAAGCCCATCCACCAATGTAACAAGTCCACAACAGCAGCAGGTGTTACCCAGTTCATATCCCACCAAACTAACAGATCATTCCATGACTCCCAAATGCCCCTGCACAGCAAGAAAATATGGTTCAAAGATTCAGATTCGGCTTTGCAAAAGGGGTAAACATTGCTTATACTGCTGCTAAGTACTCCAATTCTTTGCAGAAAATCAGTGGTTTTAACTCTACCCTTCCAGAAAATCTGTAGATTTTGTTTGTATGTATACATAGAGTGAGGGGGTGTGTATATGCCATTGTGTTTGTTTTGGGTCCATTGTGAGAGAATGAGAAAAAGAGAAAGAAACATGTATTCGGAAGGACTAATACCAGCAGCCCTTCTCTCCCATCCCAACTGTGGAGACATATTTTTGGATAGTCTACGTGGCCGAGGTTGTTAGCCGAGGTACCACATAGGCGGACCATGATGCCAAGATATGGTGCAATAATACCAGAATCTGAGATATTTGGATAGAGGACTAGAGTCCTAGATGACGTCAAACTACCTATTTGGATAGAGATGGAACTCTTGAGAAAGTTCATCTTAATCTGAATAGTGTGAGTTGTGATAGATGTTATCCTTGTAAAGGATAGAGTCCCATGGAGTAAGACTTCTAGGGAAAGTTGGACACTGACCACTATAAAAGTGAGGCACCCCCATGGGTCTAAGGTATTCTTTTTATGTTCTGTCTAGTGAGTTAAACATTATTTGTTCTCTTTGAGAGATATTGATTACTAACTTGATCGTCGGAGTGCCCTCGGGTGGACGAACCACCGCCAGATTCTTATCTTTCTGTGATAGGTTGTTCGGGCTTAATCTATTCTGTCGGTGCTCTCTAGCTAAGTTTCCCCTTTGGTTGTGTGATCGGAAATCAACACCCACAATTTGGCGCCGTCTGTGGGGACTTAGTAAGGATAGATGATCAACAACAAACATGAAGTGAGAATTGGGGACGACATCCATAGCAAGGAGGAGGAGAATGTGGATCCTAACATTGAAGGAGGGGACTGCAATGGAAGAATATAATAAGTGAATCTTGAGGCGAATAATGTCGCCAAAGGCCGAGAAGGGAACAAGAAGGGTAGCCGAGACGAGTACTACCATGAAAGCAACCTTGAGGCACGAAGGGACAGATGCCAGAGAAGAGACGAGGAACCAAAAGACATGGTAAATAAGTTGACAGAGTTACAGACAGTGGTCAACTTCATGATGTAGAACAAAGTGATGTGGCCAGCATCCCCATTATAGGACACACCGGTACCAATAGCCAAAACTGGTGCCCAGAAGACAAGATCTCAGCCTAGATAATTAGGTCTGAGAAGACAAGAGCTCAGATCCCGGATTCCAGATCCCGGATCCCAGATCCTAGAAGACACGATCTCGGCCTAGATGATTAGGTCTGAGAAGACAAAAGCTCAGTCGAAGTGAGCAGATCCTGGATTCCAGATCCCGGATCCCAGATCCTAGAAGACAAGATCTTGGCCTAGATGATTAGGTCCGAGAAGACAAGAGCTCAGATCCCATATTCCAGATCCTGGATCCCAGATCCTATGAAAACACGATCTCGGCCTAGATAATTAGGTTCGAGAAAACAAGAGCTCAGATCCTGGATTCCAAATCCCGGATCCCAGATCCTAGAAGACACGATCTCGGCCTAAATGATTAGGCCTGAGAAGACAAAAGCTCAGTCGAAGTGAGTAGATCCCGGATTCCAGATCCCGGATCCCAGATCCTAGAAGACAAGATCTTGGCCTAGATGATTAGGTCCGAGAAGACAAGAGCTAAGATCCCGGATCCCAGATCCTAGAAGACAAGATCTCAACCTAGATGATTAGGTTCGAGAAGACAAGAACTCAGATCCCGGATTCCAGATCCCGGATCCCAGATCCTAAAAGACATGATCTCGGCCTAGATGATTAGGTCCGAGAAGACAAGAGCTTAGATCCCGGATCCCAGATCCTAGAAGACACGATCTCGGCCTAGATGATTAGGTCTGAGAAGACAAAAGCTCAGTCGAAGTGAGCAGATCCCAGATTCCAGATCCCGGATCCCAGATCCTAGAAGACAAGATCTCGGCCTAGATGATTAGGCCCGAGAAGACAAGAGCTCAGATCCCAGATTCCAGATCCCGGATCCCAGATCCTAGAAAACACGATCTGGGCCTAGATGATTAGGTCCGAGAAGACAAAAGCTCAGATCCCGGATTCCAGATCCTAGAAGACAAGATCTCGACTTAGATGATTAGGTTCGAGAAGAGAAGAGTTCAGCCTGAGTGAGCAGATCCAAGATTCTAGAAGACAATATCTCAGCCTAGATGATTAGGTCCGAGAAGAGAAGAGCTCAGCCTAAAGTGAGCAGATCCCAGATTCCAGAAGACAAGATCTCGGCCTAGATGATTAAGTCCGAGAAGAGAAGAGCTCAGCCTAAGTAAGCAGATCTCAGATCCTTGAAGATAAAAATGAAGCTCACAAGTTCAGACTGAAGTCGGCCAGGTTCTGCCTGTCGGCAGAAGGCCATCTATATAGAAGGGTTTTAACTGGATCTCTATTACGATGTGTACATCCTTCCCAAGTTAAAGACTTTTTTATATAAGGTCCATAAAGGAGTATGTGGAAGCCATGCAGGGGGCAGATCCCTTGCCTATAGAGCAATATCGCAGGGATTCTTTTGGCCTTACTTGCAAAAGGAAGCTGAAGCCTATGTAAAAAAGCGTGAAAATGTTGTTGAAATCCACCTGCAACATGCGAGAGAACAGCAATTCGACTGGAGGCATACCAGTAACAACTTGCTATGGCTTACAACAAGAAAGTCAACCCAAGAGAGTTCAAGGTTAGAGACCTCATCCTGAGAAAGGTTGTTGGCAATAAGAAGGATCATAGGGAGGCCAAACTTGGCCCAAATAGAATCATCTTGGTTGCCGGCAATGGGGCATATCGGCTGAAGTAATAATAAAGTGCTAGTTTGATTTTTGTAACTTTGAAATCTGTGCGATAGGACCGACCAGTCTTATGACGATGTTTCTGAATGAAACATGACGAATAACTTAGACTTATTATATGACAGAGTTGAATTATACTTGCATATAATAGAGTTGAACTAAGTTGACGATGTTTCTGAATGAAACATGACGAGAAACTTAAACTTATTATATGGCAAAGTTGAACTAAGTTGGCGATATTTCTGAATGAAACATGACGAGAAACTTAGACTTATTATATGGCAGAGTTGAATTATACTTGCATATAATAGAGTTAAACTAAGTTGGCGATGTTTCTAAATGAAACATGACGAATAACTTAGACTTATTATATGGCAGAGTTGAATTATACTTGCATATAATAGAGTTGAACTAAGTTGGCGATGTTTCTGAATGAAACATGATGAATAACTTAGACTTATTATATGGCAGAGTTGAATTATACTTGCATATAATAGAGTTGAACTAAGTTGGCGATATTTTTGAATGAAATATGACGAGAAACTTAGACTTATTATATGATAAAGTTGAATTGTACTTGCATATAATAGAGTTGAACTAAGTTGGCGATGTTTCTGAATGAAACATGACGAATAACTTAGACTTATTATATGGCAGAGTTGAATTATACTTGCATATAATAGAGTTGAACTAAGTTGAATTCACCTAGACTTGCCATGTCGACAGAGTTAAACTCAGAATGGAACTAAGTTTGCTTTAGAGAAACCACGGTTGAACACCTCGGCTAGTCTTTGTTTGAATCAGACTTCGGCGAAATTGAAGATGCATGCTTAACGTGAACATAAGTGACACTTGGGTTCACATTAGGGGGCAGGAAGCAGGAATAAGGAATAGGCTTAACACTTGTTGAAATTTTTTACAAGTTGGAGTCAGCCGAGGTATCCAGATGAGGGGACACTCGAGTTGTTGGTTACCCGAGATCACCAACCAGTTCGTCAAACCTGGAAATATTGGAAGGCAGTAAGTACAAGTAAGGAAACAATACTTGTTGAATGTTGTTTAAAGAATTTTTATAAAATGCCCGTTGGTCGAGATCACAGTAAAAGGTGAACTCCGAGGTAAGTTGGTCCAAGGTGGCCAACTAAGGGTGTACCCGAGATGAAGTGGATCCGAGGTGGTACATGTCAGATGTGTTCCAACCCGAAGTGATTACACAATTAAAGTATACTTGGGAGAAGTACAAAAATATTCTAAGTATGAAATCATACAAGACAGTAAAGACAGAGACAAGCATTGAACACTTAGTCAAAAAGAGGACTTGCATTCAAAAAGACAACTTGTTCAGATACAAAAGAAGGCACCTTGGCCCAAAGCAAAACAAGATATCAAGATGGAATTTGACTCCATCCTCAAATGATAGATACTAAATGGAAGGACATATATGTCTCTCCAGCCATCATGGAATCTTCCTTCCCAGCCAACCTTAGATGAACGTCGGCTGGAATGAAGAATTCCTAACTGAAGTACTCTAGTTTACTGGAGAAGTTTACCCTCCAGTTGAACATCTCCATGACCTCGGCTAGGGTGAATTTGGCAAGGAAAGTTGGACTATGTGGGTTAAAGACCTCGGCGAAACCCTAAGGACTGCTGGGTTATCAGTTTTAGGGTTCTGAGGAAGGTTTGGGGGCAAATTTTGTTTTAGTTTTCCTAAGTGTGGATTCTAGCAAATCCCAAACCTACGTCTATGCAAATATACAGGATTCAAAGGCAGTAATCTACTAACAAGCAAGAACAGACAGAACAAACAGGTCTCAAAAACATGAAACAGTGATCAAAGACTCAAGAACACGAGAAAAATAGAGCATTGATAGATACAGGGAATGAACAAAATTGATAGAATTCGATGACAGTGTGCTAGAAGATATGTGTCAAATATAGAAAAAATGTGAAGATGGGCTCAAGAACATGAAAGACAAAATATGAGTCAAAGCAAGCAAAGGCATGTACAACAATGGGATTCGAATATGAATACGAGATGGCAATGTAGATGTAGATATAGATACCGTGTGTGATGTGTAACAATCCACAGAAGGAATATATTTGAAAACAGTGGAGAACTAAAGTTAAAATAAAAGAAATCAAGGACTTACAAAGTGAAGCCGAGGAAGTAAACGCCAGAAAGGGATTCACCGGAGTCAAACAACGTTATGATTGGAACAGAACTGCTGAGTGCACGCCAGAAGTGGTGACCAGAGTTGTAATAGGAATGAATGCTTCAAGAATAGCGATGATGGTTTGCAGAGGCCAAGAGAAAGAGAGTCTAAAGGCACAAGTAGACACGAAATGAGAAAATGAAAAGGTTTTGCTAGAATTGGAAAAAGATGGCAAAAAGTTATGATTTCAATTCTCGACGTGCCCGTGCTGACATCAAGCGGTGGGGGGCAAAACTGACGCGACACAATGGGGACATGATTGGTATGCTCCAATCTGATGATGATCTTGATTGAGAAGTGCGATCTTAGTTGAGATATTGATCTCGGTTGAGATGTTGAAATTGGATGGGCGCAGAACTTGTTTATTTTTGGTTTCTGATGAGATGATTCTAGGATCTTGATGTTCTTGAACTAGCAAGTCATGATCTCTGCTAGTAATGTGATCTTTGTTGAGATATTGGACCTGGATGAGATAGAACATGATGGTTCTTGATTCTTGATTCTTGATTCTTGACGAGTGGACATATGAGTCCTTATTTCTTGGCACTGACAAGTCACAATCTCGGTCGGAGGAGTACATGTATAGGTTCCATCACCTCAGTTTGCCGAGGTACTAGAACCTAGAGGGCAGTTGTGGGGACATATTTTGGATAGTCTATGTGGCCGAGGTTGTTAACCGAGGTACCACGTGGATGGACCATGATGCCAAGATATGGTGCAATAATACCAGGATCTGAGATATTTGGATAGAGGACTAAAGTCCTAGATGACATCAAACGACCTATTTGGATAGAGATGGGACTCTTGAGAAAGTTCATCTTAATCTGAATAGTGTGAGTTGTGATAGATGTTGTCCTTGTAAAGGATAGAGTCCCATGAAGTAAGACTTCTAGGGAAAGTTGGACACTGACCACTATAAAAGTGAGGCACCTCCATGGGTCTAAGGTATTCTTTTTATGTTCTGTCTAGTGAGTTAAACATTATTTGTTCTCTTTGAGAGATATTGATTACTAACTTGATCGTCGGAGTGCCCCCGGGTGGACGAACCACTGCCAGATTCTTATCTTTCTGTGACAGGTTGTTCGGGCTTAATCTATTCTGTCAGTGCTCTCTAGCTGAGTTTCCCCTTTGGTTGTGTGGTCGAAAATCAACACCCACACCAACCATTACCAAGATGAAGGGGTGTTCATGCCTTATCAATCATCTCATCATCAGCTGCTTCAAGGGACAATGATGGATCAGCAAGGGATGATCATGAATCATCACCAGCCAAATTATCCTTTGTATCATCACCACACTCAAGCTCAAGCTCAAGTTCAAGTTCAGGCTCAAGATCAGAAGCCTTGTCATCCTCTCATAAGCATGACTAATGACGCTAAACCCAGGCTTTGATGGACACCGGACCTACATGCACGTTCTGTCGATGCTGTGAATCAACTGGGAAGGCCATTTGGTTAGTCACCCTTTTATCTTCTTGATCATTTTTAGTATTTTCTTATGTTCTTGTTTGTTTTACTGTTAGTTCTTTGGTTATATATATCATGTGTCTTTAAGGGTATGTTTCAATATGTCTGTGAGATTTGACTGCTGTTGTCTTTGGTATATAATTCAATCTGTGTGTCAATATATATGTAAATATACATACATATATATATATATATATAAATGATGAGAGAGAGAGAGAGAGAGAGAGAAGAGCATGCCTTGAGTATTTCATTCAATTATCTAGAGTTTTTGTTTTCTCTTCCATTTTATTTGTATGTGTTGAGTTTTGAGTAAATTTTCTTCTTTATTTTTTTAGAGGATTTGCAATTGCAGAAACATATTTTTCCAGAACAATTTGGTGAGCTAGATCAATTTTTTTTGTTTAATATTATCCATCGGCCTAAGCATTGCAGTGGATTTCTAGGTTTCTTACCACAAAATTTTTAGTCATTGAATTCTTGAACCCGCATCCTTTTAGTGTTTTGGGTACATGTTGAAGTTCCCTAACAGATCCATTAGTAGTGTTTAATTTGAAAGGCATTTTAACTTGGTAGTTCATCCCCTTCTTTCATTTTCCTTTTCTTCTATCTTGCTTGAATGGGTGAATGGCGACGGTGTGTTGTATTGATTGTATTATTTACATCTCATTTAATGATCTCAAATTAACCATTAGTAAGGTATGAAAATGTTTTGGAACTCTAATTCTTGAGCTCTAAAACTAGCTCTATTGAGCTAGCAATGAACCCTACTCACTGTCATGTGATGTTTTCATCTTGGTTTTTTTTTTTTTTTTTTTTCCCCTTGCTATGTCATTAGTGCTCTATTAGAGCACCAAAATTAGTACTCTGAATTATTGCTGGGTAAGGTATAGGCTGTCAAGCATTATACCAATTTTTATTAATTAAAAGTAATTTTTCCTTGTTTTCCTTAATCATTTTATATGCTCGTTATCTATTTGTTTGACATATTCAATTCCCATTGGATCATATAAGTTTTTTTTTTCATTACTTCAATTTTACTGTGGATGATGGTATTTTATTATTTTCATTCATATGGGATTTACAAATTATCGTTGTATCATTAATCACACTTATCTTTTTGACATCTAAGCTTATTCGGGTAGTTTTGAGTCTATGATATCTTAAAACTTGTTTTTATTTTTAATTTTTATGGTTGCTTATTTTAGCTTTTTACTCACTTTCAAAGTGTGGCTTAATTTTACAATTCTAAATGAACTTCATTGATAGCCAAATTGATCTTTGTTTAGCTGGAAAACTTGAATTATGTATGCTATTCTTGTCGCTTTTAATTTATAGTTTCTTTATTTTTGATGTAGCGTTCATGATCCTGTATCACTTGTAAGTTGTCGATTCTCTAATTCGTCAGGTTTGAAACAACTTCTTTTATGAGGTTTGGCGAGTGTAACCGTGGACTTAATTGTGTACTATTGTGGGATATTTGTTTCTTTTGATGAATGTTGACGGTACAAAGAGATGCTCCCAATAGGGGAGGAAAGATGAAAGTTATTTTTATGGGAACATGGTCAATAGCTATTAGAAATGAAAGGGAAGGGTCGGATTGGGAGCGACTTTCTCAATCGACACACGTGCCCTTACCTTAGTAGTAGTTAGAATGCATCTTGAGCTGGTATTTTATTATTTTCATTAATTTGAGGCTCCAAATTATCGACGTATCATTCCTCACACTTCTCCTTTTGACATCTAGCATATTCTTGTGTTTTTAAGTCGATGGTATCTCAAAACTTGTTTTTTATGGTCGCTAATTTTAGCTTTTTACTCACTTTCAAAAGTGTCTTATTTTCATAATTTTGAATGAACTTGATTGGATGAATTGATCTTTTTCTAGCTACATAACTTGGATCCTGCTTTTTCTATTGCTTATAATTTGTAGTTTCTTTAGTTTGGATGTAACGTTAATTCCTACTTCCACGATCCCATATCACTTGTCGTTTTCTAATTTATTGGGTTTGAATTAATTCTTTTATGATGTTTGTTGAGTTTGAACTAGTTCTTTTATGATGTTTGGCATGTAACCATGGACTTAATTGAGTAATATATTGTGGGAGATTCGTTTCTTTTGATGAATGTTAATGGTATATGTTGTACATATCGGATTATGTGTGCACCTTTTCTCCTTCCCGAACCTTTTGCGTGTGTTTGTTTCTACACGTGCAAGGCTCGCATTCTCTTTTTAGTATTTGGTGTCTCCAAAAATGAAGGCTTGGGTTGATTGAGTTTTCAATTTTTTATTTTATTTTATTTTTTATTTTTTAAGTAGAAGCTGGTTTGACTAAAAATAAATATTAAAAAGATTTATTTTATTTTATTTTTAAAAATTATTTCCACTACAAAAATGAAAAAATCATTTGAAAATAGTGTTTTTTATTTTTTTTCACCAACTAATTTTTGAATTTTTTTTCAGAAAACAGACTATGGTCACAATTTTCATATCTTTTATGCTATGGTCTTTTCTCATTAGACTATATCCATTAGGATTTGTTTCAACTCTTGTCTTGTATAACCACTTATTCATTAGGTTTTTGCTTTGCAATTCAATTTTGATTTATGACTTTTTCAAAGTGTTTTGATTATATATATACAATACAACAATGTATTGTAAGAATTTATTCTTAATTAGGCTGTCATTGACTATGTTTTGTTTGGTTTGTGAAAATCGGGTTGAAAGTGATTCAGATAGATTGACTGGTATGAGTTCAAAATTATTATTGTGATCCATAAAGTTTTGGGCCATGGTCCATCTTAGTGTATATATTATTTTATATGTGGATATGTGATATGGAGGTGTAAGGCCTGTTTAAGTTACTTGGGTTCCTTAATGGGAGGGCCTAGTAATTGTTTTATTTAGGCCCAATCCCCTCTCCTATCCTTATTAGGGTTTACATATATTTATATATATGTAGATCAAAGGGTTGTCAGCCCCATTGAAAAGACAACATAAAGATTAGGAGAAGGATGGGAAGAGCTGGTGCTAAGGTTTTCCAATTGTGAATGCCATATTCTTTCAAGGAAGCAAAACTCAAGACAATAATGGAATCAAACGGTATGTATCTAAGTTTATATTTTAGTAGTTAATTATATTCATAATGTTTTGATTTCTAGTATATAGATCCTATAATCTTACATGTGGTATCAAAGCAAGTTTATAATAGAATCAAAATCATGACAGATTATTTCAGTAAAATTATTTTATATAATGATAAGGAATAAATTAATATTTCTTTTACTGAATGATGCTTTTGCATCTCAAAATCGTGCTTTAGTAATTTCAAGCAAACTTTTTCAATGTGACAAATACATACTGTTTGAGTATTGATGGTTTGCTTCCAATTGTGTTTTATAAAATAAAAAATAGCGATTTGGATCTGGTAGTTTTATGACAATTGTAAAATATGGATGTGTGTATATTGAATCTATATTGATATATATATATATATATATTTCAAATCTTACCTAATTAAATATTTGCAAAACATATGAAACATATTCGTTTTTATGACTTTTACATAAACATTAAGATTGTTTAAGAGTTCTATATCATATATATCACTTTGGTGTAATTTTTGTAAATTCATATGCGAATTATGGTTGGCCGTGAGATATTATTTTGAGTAACTGTTTGGTGGTGATTCGTAATATGATATTATATATGCTTTGATGGGCACTAGGATATGCTGAAAATTTAATAAAAGTCATATGACCTAACTGTTGTGTGTCTCCCACTTTACATGTTAAAATTAATTTGTATAATTTATAAATTATGCGTTTGATTTCTAACCAATAAATAAATGAATAAATAAAAAATTGTTATTGTTTTTATTTTTATAATTAAATTATAGATTGCATGATGGGCTACATATTGCATTATTATTAATAAATAAATAAAGTTTTAAAGGTGGACAAATATTTATTTTTGTAGTCTCAGTTGGAAGATTTTTGAATCAATGTGGGTGATACTGCCGAAGTGGTTAACTTATTGAGATTTAAAGTGATTTACCAATAAGGATTCTAGGAAACTCTTCTAATATTATATCACTCAATTACCTACCCAAAGGGGATTAATTGAGTGTATTAATTTTAGAGGTAGTGTGAGTAAGGAAAATTTTATTAATTTTGAAGAATTTATCTACTCAAAGGAGATAATTTCTTGATAAATCATTCTTGCTAGTTGACTTGTTTATAGGTGTTAGAATGTATCTTATATATTTAGCCCAAAGGTATTTATATGATGATACATTCTGAAACATTTGACAATATTGTTAAAGTTCATTTGCAGCCCATTATTGTGAGACTATAATTATTGCCCATATATAATTAATTAAAATTATATTGAAGTTTAAAGATGTTGATTGTATTCTATATATTCAACCCAAAGGTGTTTATATAGTGATACATTCTGGCACATCTGAGAATATTGCTAAAGTTTATTCGCAGCATATTCTTGTGAGATTATACTAATTGCCCATGTATAATTGAAAGTTGGAGTTGTGAAAATGCTTTCTATATTTTCAGTTTAAGAGTGATACATTTTAAATATTTGAGAATATTAATTGTGATTATGAGATTATTATTGTCCATATATAATTGAATGATATTATATTGAATTGAAAGCAATGAAGGGAGATATTTTTATGAAAATCAAATTTACTCCATTAAAGTTTTAATTGTGAATCCATAAATGGATATTGAATTAGTTTTAAATCTAACTAATTTAGATATTGGCATACTCGAGAATGTGTCTTCTTAACCATTTATATTAACATCTCAATATAGTGTGAAAGATTGAAATTATATTCAATGTTAACTATTTAAGGAAGTAGAATTTTAAAATATCCACTAGGTGATTCTTATAAGAAAATCTAAATTATACTCTACAATGCTGTATATAATACCTTCGACTTTTGCAAATCGTTATTTCTTTTCAGTGTTTTATGTTTTCCTTTTCAAAATATTCTGCAAATCCCTTTACATATTATTAACTCCAGTAAGAAAAATTCTTTCGAATTTTTGTGAGCTATGACGCTCTTCCCACCTTTGGAAGCTCCTTATTTATTTTTTAAACTGCTTAAAAAAAATGCTTGTATTAATCAAAATTTTATTTTATGGTCAAGTTATTTAAGTTATAGTTTAGTATTGATCTTATTTTAAAGAATGTTATTTTTATATTATCCATGAGATAAAATTCAATTTTAATGTCAACAAAATAAGCATTGTTATTATTTAAATTTTGGTAATAAATAAAATAAAAATAATAATAATTGCAATAGACTTTCATTTATCATAAGATGTGTGGGAGAAATTATTTTATTAATTTCATAAATGAGTATTGATGTTATGCATTTGTCTAATCTCATTTATGTTGAAAACCACACTGATAAAGATTTTAAAATTATTAATTGAAGATGGATATTATAGTGAACATGATAATTTTGGTTAATGTGCATAACCTCTTATTAATTTTTTTATAAAATTGTGGAATCAATTTAAATATATCATGCTTGTAACTTCGGAAGAAAGTTGAGTACTTGAGTGTCGTAATTGGACTCCAATAAAATGATGAGGTGTATGTTAACATGTTTAAATTATACAAGTTTTTGTGATAAAATATTTTTAATTGCTATGTATACTTGTGTATACTTTACATATGGTACTAAGTTAAAAATATTTTTAAAACACTTTTGAATTGTGAACTAATATAAAATTTAGTCAGAATAACTTTTGAGTTTGGGATTGTACAGAAGTAAAAATTTGTTGTGTTTTTGAAATTAAAATGGGACTTATTACTATTTGTTGTTACTTTTGTAAGTTGCGAATGGTTCTATTATCTTGGTTCTGACATAAGAATCTTTTAAGCTTTTAAAATGTGAAGTTATTAGATTGGTGAACAGTTTAAATATATAAATATTCTTGTACACTTGTGCCTATTATAATAAATTGGTCCGTTCATTCTCACATAGAGAAAGTGAGAGTGTAAGTAGAATCTGAAGTGTCTATTAAATCTGTTGATATAACTTGAACATGCATAACACGTACAACTCCTAGACATTCTCATACAGCTCAAGATCCTTGTGATTATATTATTTTTCTAAATGAGCACTATCAAGAGATTGAAGAGATGATTGTTACGTATGATGAAGATATTGGCGATTTGTAATGTGATAAATGAATTGATACAAATTATTAATTAAATATGAGATCATGTTATACTTTTTTTAAAAGTTTGAAATCTAGTGAGTATTTTTTAAAGATAAATAAATAAATACAAAGCTATTGTAAGAGGTTGCGATTTAAAAAGAGAATTGTTCTTACCAATGTCATAAATATAAGTTTATAATGATTATAGTGGTATTGTGACATTTTTATCTATTGCTTCGCAAAACAAAAATAATTTGATTTGTAAATTAAACAAATTTATCTATGGTTTTAAACGAATTTCTGAGTAATGATATTTAAAGGTTCACCAAATATTATTACTTGGCTTTATGGATAATACTATTAATTTATGCATATATCTCAAGGTCAGTGGCAGCAATTTATTTTTCTTGATCCTTTATACCGATGGAATTTTACTTATTAGTAATAATTTCGAATTAATACTTGATGTGAAGATATTGTTGTTAATAAATTTTTTATATAAAATATCTTGATAAAGTATTTTATGTGTTTGGCATTGAGATACTTGAAAAATAACTTAGAGGATTATTTGTCTCATCTCAAAGAGCATACCTAGATCACATTTTTACTGAATTTAATATGCAGAATTGAAAGCTTTATGTTGCTCTTCTTAATGATCGGGATTAATTAAGTAACATTCAGTATTCATAAAATGATTTTGAGAAAAAGTTCATGAGGAATGTCTTGCATGCTAGTGTTGTGAGAGTTTAATGAATTATGAAGTTTGAATTAAACTTGATGCATATGCAATTAGTTTGTTAGACAATTATTATTTTAATTTATGCCTTAACCAGTGGGTTGAAAGACATAAAGTGTCATGATATTTATAGAGAATTAAAGATTATACAATTGGCTGTAGAAGAATTAATCATGTTAATATTATTGGTTGTATAATGTCGACTTTGGAAGTTGCTCAGATGATATATAGTGTCTATTACTGGTTACATTTTTTTATGTTTGCATGAGGTCTTGTTTCATTAAAGAGTTTCATAAAATCTCTTATAATTTTTCACTATACAAACATGTTTTAGATTTCGACTTAAGTTATGTAATTAAAGAATTTAATTTCAGAGCTTGGAATTGTTAATTTCATCTCCAAACCTATAAAGATGTATTATGATATATGGTTTTAATTTTCTCTATGAAGAATAACAAAAACTCTGATGGTGTTAAATACATAATTTTAAAGTACTTTAGAATTAGAGAGTTGTTAAAGATGATATTCTTTATGAGCACATGTTATAGAATATATACTAGTTGATCCTCTAAATATAGGGCTTAGGCCAAATTTTAGTTTGCTAAATATATTGAGCATATGGGTACTTTACAATTTTTTATGTGCTTGGTTAAAGAAATTTTCTACCCATGAATATTATCTATGATATATTTCAGTTAATAAAGTTTAATATGTTTATTCACATTTTGTTTATAGTTATGTGTGTACACATAAATGGTAACTGTTATGTATGTATTCGTCTTATATGGACTCTTACAGTTATATTTAAATTTTGAGATATAAAGATTGACACTTTAATTTAGAAGTGTATAATGCTCCGGTTTAGAAGTGTATATGGATCCATAAAGTATGATGCTTGGTTTAAAGCATGAAAGACCTCGGTTTAGAGGAATAAAGACTTCTTTTGGAAGTGTAAAATGGAATAAAATTCCTCGCAGGGTCTTATCAAGACTATACAGAGGACTGAATGTGGAATTAGCATGTTATATAATTTTTGGATCAATTATGCTGAAATTCCACACTACACTTTATCACATATAGGAATCCATGTTGGTGAGATATTAGTGTTTGTAATTGTGGAAGGTGTTATGTTGTTCAATAGCATAATTACCGCTACAGTTCGATATTAATATTTCTCATTGAACGAGATTCTGTGCTGAGATGTTTCTATTCTGAATTATGTTTATGTGGCCACAAAAGTTGTTTAACCCGAGAGTCATTTTTTTAAATAAAATATTTTCTTAAAGTAGTAGTCAATGTTGCCTAAGTGGGAGAATGTAAGAATTTATTCTTAATTAGGCTGTCATTGACTATATTTTGTTTGGTTTGTGAAAAACTGGTTGAAAGTAATTTAGATAGATTGACTAGTATGAGCTCAAAATTATTAATATGATCCATAAAGTTTTGGGCCATGGTCCATCTTAGTGTATATATTATTTTATATGTGGATATGTGATATGGAGGTGTAAAGCCTATTTAAGTTACTTGGGTTCCTTAATGGGAGGGCGCAGGAATTGTTTTATTTAGGCCCAGTCCCCTCTCCTATCCTTATTAGGGTTTACATATATCTATATATATGTAGATCAAAGGGTTGTCAACCCCATTGAAAAGACAACATAAATATTAGGAGAAGGAGGGGAAGAGCTGGTGCTAAGGTTTTCCAATTATGAATGCCATATTCTTTCAAAGAAGCAAAACTCAAGACAATAACATAATCAAACAGTATGTATTTAAGTTTATATTTTAGTAGTTAATTATATTCATAGTGTTTTGATTTCTAGTATATAGATCCTATAATCTTACATGTATTTCTACATTTCAACTTAATAAAATTACTTTTTGCTGATCCAAAAAAAAAAAAAAAAAAAAGGAAAAAAAAAGGCATATATATCTCACATTTTACAATGCATTGCAGAGGCAACACCAAAAAATATCATGAATGTGATGGACATAGATGAACTGACTCTTTACCAGTTGAAGAGTCACCTACAGGTTTGTTAGTGAGCTGTTTAGCTGCGTTATTTAAATTCAGTTTTTTATTTTATTTAATTAAGAGTTCAAAGTTATAAATGAAGATGAGTTTTAATGATTTGTTTCATGATTTTTATTGGCTTTGTCACAGAAATACAGACTTCGTAACTCAAAGGGTTTTGGCTTAAACCCTCTTTTCTTCATGATAGTTTTAGTTGCTCAACATATTTATTTTTCTTTTTTTAAGTGAAAAATCAATTAATTAAACTGAAAAAAAAAGTATTGGTATGGTCAGCTATAATATATGCGTATATATATATATATGGAGAGAGAGAGAGAGAGAGATTGGGTAAATGCAATGAAAAAATAATTGTTTAGGAAGGACTGAGGAGATAATAAGAAAAAAATGATAGTTTCATTCAAAGATCCAAACACAATGATGTCATTGTGAAAATATATTTTGTATTTTCTATTATTTTCCAAATTAGGCATGATTGTGGTTGTACAAATTAAAGTCCTATTAGAGGTATGGTTGTGTTAGAGTCCTATTAGAGGCATAATTGTATTCTCCCTTTTGGTTTAGAATTTAGGGCTATATAATCTAAGATCTGATTGTAATCATTCATACATTGAATATACGAGATACAGAAAGCTGTTCAGAAATCTTACATGGTATCAGAGCCATGTTCGAAACCCTAAGTCTGGCCGGCATCCACGCCTGTTGTTCGAAGTTGTCGCCTGTTGTTCGAAGTCGTCTCTGTTCTCTGGTCTTCTTCACAGTCGCGACTTAGGGTTCGTGGGTCTCTCTGGTTCGTGGGTCGCGATCATCTTCAGTCATCATCAGCAACTCGCGATCAGCTTCAGCCCCCTGCTTCGTCGCGACTCAATTCTGGTACTTTTGGTTCGCGAACTCAGTCTCTCTGGTTCGCAAACATCATCGTTGTGCTTCTGATTCAAGTCGCGATCGTCTTCCACGATCATCCACAGCCATCGCGACTCACCTCGTGATCGTCCGTCCTGTCTTTTGAAGCTTCTTTAGTTCACAATCAGTCCTAGTATTGGTACATATAACTGATTTGTTGGTATTTACACTGACCCTAAAATTTCATTAACTATTACACTTGGACTAGTTCTCTCCTATGCGTTCTAAGTACCGAGATAGTGGTATATTTCTCGTTATTATAATTTGACCCCAAAATTCTATAACTTTGGTTCACTCCTGGTTCACTTTAATGCCGGATACCCATAAGCTTCAATCTTTTACAAATCCCAAGAAAGGGCCACTTGCTTCAGATGAGTGCGCCTTCTACCATCAGAGGGTTCATTGGAAGTATCATTGTCCCAAGAAGGGATGTTTGTCTACTTTGTCTATGTTTACCTCGTCTTCTCAGCAATTGCCAATTAAGTTCTGCGCTCCTCCTCTGAGTACCATTCGGCCTCCCGCCAATTCTACTGCATCTGCTCCGGCTCCTGATCTTGACTTGGCTTTCTTGACTGCTCAGATTAGTCAGCTTCAACATACATTGTCTACCTCTCAGCCATCTCAATCTGCCTCCGTTGTTTCATCTCTTCATTCAGGTTTGCTTGGGTCTCCTTCAGGTATCTCTTCGTCTGTCTGGCTTTTTGACTCTGGTGCCTCTCATCATATGACTCATCATCTCTCTTTACTTCAAAATTGTACTCCTCCTTCCTCTCCTATTACTGTTAATGCTGCTAATAAGTCTGGTATGTCAGTTATATCTGCTGGGTTTGTCCTACCGTCTGCTATGTCTGCAGTCTCTATTCCATCTGTTTTATATGTTCCTCAATTATCTATCAGTTTATTATCTATTAGTCAACTTGATACCTCTGGTTTTGATGTTATCTTTTCTTCTTCTATTTTTTCTGTACAGGATCGGATGTCCAAGTAGCAGATTGGGACTGGTCGTAGAGTTGGAGACCTCTACGTGGTGGAGAGCTTGCATCTGCCTATGACTACCTCTCCGACTGCCTTTTCTTCTTTTTAGTTAGATTCTCTGTCCAGTCCTTTCTATTTGTGGCATTCCAGATGAGGGCATTTGTCTGCTGACCGCTTACGGTCTTTAGCTCAGTCAGGTATATTGGGCAAAGTTTCTCCTAGTCAACTTACCAAGTGTCGAGGGTGTAAACTTGCCAAAATGACAGCCTTACCTTTTCATAACAGTACTTCTATATCTGCTACACCGTTTTCTTTAGTTCATACAGATGTCTGGGGCCCTTCTCATGTTCTCACCAAGGGGGGTTCTGCATACTATGTGTCATTTGTTGATGATTGCACCCGTTACACTTAGATTTATCTTATGACTCATAAGTCTGACTTCTATCAGATATATTGTACCTTTCAGTCTATGATTACTGCACAGTTTGGGGCCACAATTAAAATACTCCGGTCTGACTTGAGTGGGGAATACTTTAAAACTGAATTCTGTGAGTATTTGGCCAAATTGGGCACCATTCACCAAACCTCTTGTACTGATACCCCTGCCCAAAATGGTTGAGCCGAGCGTAAACACCGTCATCTCCTTGAGACAACTAGGTCTCTTCTTCTCTCTGCCTCAGTTCCGGCTCCATTCTGGAGGGAGGCAGTTCTTACTGTTGCTTTTCTTCTCAACCGCATGCCTACTCCTATTCTTTCTAGTCGGTCTCCTTATGAGGCTTTGTTCTCCCAACTCCCTAACTACTCCCTCCTTCGTGTGTTTGGGTCTACTTGTTTTGTCCTTCTTCCCCGCAAAGATAGGACCAAACTTAGAGGCCGGTCTGTCCTCTGTGTCTTTTTGGGTTATAGTCCTACTCAGAAAGGTTATCAGTGTTACGACCCTGTTTCCCTTCGTCTTTATGTCTCCCGTCATGTTTCTTTTCTCGAACGTCCGCCTTACTTTCAGCTTCCTCCTGTCATTGCTCCAATTTTCAAAGAGGATTTGGTTTACATTGACCCATTTCCTTCTGAGGTACCGTCTGATGAGTACATCTCCATAGTTCCTCTTGAGCTTGTTTCATCTTCTCCTCTTGCTTCACCTCTGGCTGTTTCTCCTTCTTCAGTTTCTTCTCCTCTTCTGTTGTTAGTTTATTCTCATTGTAAGGCTCCTCCTCTACCAGTTGTCTCCACTCCTACTGCTGATCCTCCTGCTTCTGACGACTCTGATCCTACTGCACACCGATATCCTCCTCGAGCACGTCATCCTCCAAACAGGTTGGGTTGGTCTAATACTTGTTTTTCTGCTTCCTATCGTACTTTTTTGTCTGCTATTCACTCTTTTGTAGAACCTCAGTCTTACAAGGAGGCCTGTCAAGATCCTCATTGGGTTCAAGCTATGGAGGATGAGTTGTCTGCTTTACAGAAAACTAGTACTTGGGAGTTGGTTCCTTTACCTGCTGGTAAGAACTTGGTTGGTTGCAAATGGGTTTACAAAGTCAAGACTCATTCTGATGGTTCTCTTGAGCGTTACAAAGCTCGTCTGGTTGCCAAAGGTTTCTCTCAGGAGTATGGTATTGATTATAAAGAGACATTTGCTCCTGTTGCCAAAATGACTACTGTCCGTACTTTGATCTCTGTTGCTGCTGTTGGTTCTTGGCCTCTTTATCAGATGGATGTTAAGAATGCTTTTCTTAATGGCCATCTCACTGAAGAGGTTTACATGCGTCCTTCCCCTGGCCTTCACCATCCCTCTGGACAGGTTTGTCGTCTTCGGCGTGCTCTGTATGGTCTGAAACAGTCTCCTCGTGCTTGGTATGATCAATTTCAGATTGCTGTTACCGAGCTTGGGTTTCATCCTTCTACTTCCGACTCTGCTTTATTTCTGCGACATACCTCGATTGGTTTTGTTGCTCTCTTGCTCTATGTGGATGATATGATCATCACTGGCTCGAACTCTTCTGCTATCTCTGAGGTTAAGCAACATCTCTTCCGCACCTTCGAAATGAAGGATCTGGGTCCATTACGGTATTTTCTTGGTATTGAGGTTACTTCTTCTCCCAAGGGCTATTTTCTGTCTCAGGCTAAGTATGCTAATGAAGTCATTCATCGTATTGGTCTTACTGATACTAAGGTTTCTGATACACCTATTGAGCTTAATATGAAGCTTAACTCTACTGATGGTGTCCCTCTGGGTAATCCCACTTTATATCGCGAGCTTGTGGGTTGTTTAGTTTATCTGACTGTCACTCGTCCTGACCTTGCTTATGCTGTTCATGTGGTTAGTCAGTTTGTTTTTGCTCCTCGCTCTACCCATTGGGCTGCTTTGGTTCGCGTTCTTCGCTATCTCAGGGGTACTATCTTTCAAGGCTTATTGTTGTCCTCTACTTCCTCTTTGGACTTGGTAGCCTATACTGACTCTGATTGGCCTGGTGATGTTACTGACCGTAAGTCTACGTCTGGTTTCTATATGTTTCTTAGAGATTCCTTAATCTCTTGGAAAAGCAAGAAACAATCAGTCGTCACTCGCTCTACTGCCGAAGCTGAGTATCGTGCTATGGCTCATGTCACTGCTGAGATTGTTTGGTTTCATTGTCTCTTGTCTGATTTGGGTGTCTCTCAGTCTTCTCCGACCTTTCTCTATTGTGACATTCGCAGTGCTGTTCAGATTGCCCACAATACTGTCTTTCATGAGCGGACGAAACATATTGAGATTGATTGTCACTTTGTTCGTCAATATCTGCAGTCTGCCTCTATCTCGCTTCCTTTCATCCCTTCGACTTTGCAACTTGCGGACTTCTTCACCAAGACTCACACTACTGCTCGGTTTCAGTTTCTTCTTAGCAAACTCTCAGTGTTTTCTGCTAAAACACCTTGAGTTTGAGCGGGGGTGTGAGAATATATTGTGTATTTTCTATTATTTTCCAAATTAGGCATGATTGTGGTTATACAAATTAGAGTCCTATTAGAGGTATGGTTGTGTTAGAGTCCTATTAGAGGCATAATTGTATTCTCCCTTTTGGTTTAGGATTTAGGGCTATATAATCTAAGGTCTGATTGTAATCATTCATACATTGAATATACGAAATACAGAAAGCTGTTCAGAAATTTTACAGTCATAAGCTACATAAATACATCCATCACCAAATGATGTCATGAGAAGCTACATTTCCTTTCCATCTCTATATATTTAGGTTGGAAAAGGTGTAAAAATACAAAAATCGATCACAGAATAAAATATAATTATCACATGAAGTGGATCCCATCTTTTCGTGAGTGTTACATTCATGTGAAAAAACTATATTGGGTTATAGCTTTCAATTGTATTTGTATTTTGAATTTGTGAATGGATCAGTGAAAAAAAAAAAAAAAAAAAAAAAAAAAAATAGGTTTGCCACAAAAAAAAAAAGAAGAAAGTTTTGACTTCTATTGTTATTCATTTTTTTAAATATTTTTTTTCTTCTTAAATTCAAAATTCAAAATTCAAACACCACATTTAATAGTAGAACCGCTTACTTATAATTTCAGCCACTTATATTGTCTCAGGTGACCGTCATCGTAAAAGATCAAAGTCATCTGCACCCATTTTGGAAGGACCATCTGGTTCTTCAAGCTTTGTGCCACCATCTCCTCATGTGAATCAGTAAGATTATCAACTCTTTAATTTCATTTTCTCTATTTTTTATTTTTTTTTAGCAGCAAAAAGAAAGTTTTATTGATGGAGAAAACATACAAAGTATAATAACGTACATCAATAAAGAAGAGGGTGCAAAGAGCATCAAAGTGAAACATCAAGATCCCAACTAGGTTGGCACCTAGACATACACCAAATCATCTTCTAGCACCAACTCCAAGTTCCAAGTTGGTGAGTAACCAACGTACAGAGCAGAAAAAAAACAAGTAAAACACTAGCAGCCACAAAACATCAGCCACATCAGTATAGCATCTCAGCATTAGCACACCTCCAAGTTGAAGACAATTCAGCAATAGCACACCTCTGTATTAAACAATTCAGCAATAGACAATTCAGCAATTCAGCATTAGCATTAGCATTAGCAACAGCACACCTCTACTGGAGCATCCAAAATCAGACCAGCACAGACAGCAGCAAGCTCCACAGTAGAGACCATCACAGCAGGCAGCTACGCCCTAGCTCAGCTACCAGACCAGCAGCCAGAAACCATCTCAGCAGATGGTTTGACTCTTAAAATATAATTTTTGAAAAAAAAAATTTCTAAAATTTTGTTCGATTAAAATTTTTTTATAAAAACAAAATTCAAAATCACATTCTCTCTCCTACACATCAATCAATAACTTTTTTTTTCTCCTCTCTCCTCAATCACTTTTTCTCTTACACACATCTATTCAACTATAACAAAATATCAAATCATCCCAAATTTTCATATTCCAAAACTAATTTCAAAATATATAACGAAAAAAACCAAAAAAATTTGTAAACTCTTTTTCCAACTTTTTTTTTTAAAATTTATCTTCCAAAACCAAACCAAACACACCCATAACTCCAGCCACACATGAATCCAACTTGAGACTAAGGCCAAGCTTGTCACAGTAGCAGAGCTTAGCAGACCAACAGATCCCAACCTCAGAAGCAGAGTTAGCACAGAATTAACAAAATCAGCACAGATAGATAGGAAACAAAGAACCACCAATCTGAGGTAAGACAAAGACCCAGACCTCCTTATAAAAGACCCAAACCTCCTTATAAACCTTAGCAACCTGATGCTAATGCACACTCTACAGCTTCCTATTTATCAACCACCCAACAACACCACAAACCACCAGACAGCAACACCACAAAACAGCAGCATACCTGACAGCAGACTCAAAAGTAGCAGAGCATACCTGATATCAGTCTCAGCCACCTCCATTTCCAATGCAATACCTCACTTGCTGCAGGTTAAATACCAAATCATTTATAGAAAACTCCACCTGAATTGGCGATGCTTTGAGCCACATAGCTAATCTGACTTTCACTAGTTCACACAAATCTGCCAAATTTGGTTGAGAACCAGAAAATACACAAGCATTTTCATGCTGCCAAGTGGACCAGAGAGTAGCCAGAGGGAGAACCATCCATATTTTCTTCTCCAGCTTCTTCATTCTATAACCAGACCACCATTGCAACAGACCAGACACAGAACCTGGTAAGACCCATTGCAAGCCCCACCATCTTACTTTATTAGACCACAACAACCAAACAAAAGGACAGAAAAGAAATAGATGATCCACTGTTTCAACCTCATCATGGCAGAAAACACAAGCAAGATTAGCACTCTCAGATAAGATTCCAATTCTATGGAGAAAGCTGGAAGTTTTAACCTTACCAAGCCAAGCCAACCACCCAAAAAATTGCACTTTGGGAGGAGCAAAGTTGTTCCAAATTAATCAGCCACCGGCACTACAGGCCCCATAAGCCACGAGGCGATCAAAGAGTATGCTGGACATGGAGGAGGATTAGGAGTGATTCCAGGTTCTTTTCAGCTACACAAGTTTGCTGATTATTCTTCCATTGACAACTACCTGGTTTCGCTTGGGCAAGTGCCGAGTTTTGTTTTGGATGAATATCGTTATTCAGCACCTGAACTCAGCCCAAGGTTGATGGATTCAGAGGAGGACCCTGCATCGACCTATCTGAATTTGGATGTCGTTGACAACCCCCATGGAACTGTTGGGGAGTTTTCATGTAAAAGGCAAGATCATGACTAGCTGCTTCCTTTGTATTTAAACATGTTTTACTACCCCTTTCATCATGGATGGCATTGATGAACTTGTTTTCCATCCATGAAATATGCATGAACTTCTTGTCTGTTACTGTTACTTTTGTGTCTTCGTTTGATGAAGACGAAGACGGTGTATTTCCACCTACTTGTATAATAAACCCCAAATACTTGCAATCACTCACAAAATGCATTTATCGATTGTTTGCTTTTCATTTCTTGTTTCAAATACTGTTATTATCTTCATACATATGGTATCAAGTGCATTGTGCGTTGTGTTTAGGGAGAGTATAGGTTATTTGAACGGATTGGATTAAATTGAAACCTCCCTTGGGAGTTAATATTTATTCTTTATTTAATGCTCCCTCAAATACATAATCATATCTTCAATTTTCATATTTTGAAATTTTCATTACATTGCTCCTCTGTTTGTTTGATTTTATCCTAGACTAATGGCTGCTGTAGCTTTTGATCAATATCATGGAAGAATATTTCATTTTGCAAATAATTAGACACTCTTTAAGGGTACCACATACATCTTATAATTTAAGAAAAAAATGACAAAACTCTATACTTTTTGAGTCATAACTATAAATAAATAAATAAAAAATCATAACCAAACATCACATAATCAAAGATCTCCTAATTCATAACTAAAATATTGTCATAATTAATATATATATATAATTAAAAATGCATATAATATACTCCTTTTACGAGGGTGTCTATAGTTGATTTTCCCTAATTGATATGTTATTCCTTTAGCCTCTGTTTGGAAAGATGGGTTGGGATGGGTTTGAGGCTATTTTAATCACAAAAAAAT